>JAVTVY010052955.1:0-256283 GCA_036873755.1 Hanleya hanleyi | reverse complement strand
AAAAACATGCACATACATAAAAGTTTGGACAACAGGCCGATTTCTCTAAAATAACCTAAAATACAGCTTTATTTTACCTGACTAAAAAAAATTCTAAAGTAGCTGCTCGATAAAAGGAATGTCTTACAATCTTAAAATCTGTACAGTCGATCAGGATATGTTCCACTGTGAGATCTTCGTGGCATGGAATACACCTTGGGGTTGTTTTTGTTTATGTTCGCGAGTTAATCGTGTATGGCCGATTCTACATCGACTGATTATGGCTTGATCGACACGTTTCTGGCTACTCAGATGATTATATCCTACACTTTTCTGTAACTCCTGAATTTTGTTATTATCTACAGCATTCCATAACGATTAAAAGAGCTCCCTCACATAAACACAGGTATAGGGTCTTCAGTATTTCCTTTGATGCCAACTTGGCTAGGCAACCAACAAAACACAACACCAATCTGGTGATGGAAACAACGGTCATATAATTGTAGAATGTTCAAGATGGTGGGATGAGTTGAAATTCCACTCTTAATCGCTTGAAGGCATGATTGTGAATCTGAGAATATGACTATGAATATATTGCATGGGGAACCGTCCAACTATTTAGGATGAGAAAGAGAACCACGCTCAAGGAACCGACGAAAGCCCATTTGAATCCATCGAGGCGTGCGTGGCTCTGCCAATGCATGTTTGGCTCTGTCGAATCCTGTGTAACTCTATCGACGCATGCGTGAATCTATCAAGACACATGTAATACTATCGTATGTCCTTGTGTTTGTGTCTTTCGTTAGTTTTTTATGTTATTAAATGTTGTATATGATTATTCAATTTTGACTTGGTTTTGGTTTTTCGCCTTTAATAGACGAACTGTCGCCTTGTGTTCACGAGAAATGGATTCGCCACATACAGAACCTTCAAGAATATTAATAACTAGAAAAGGGTATAGAAAAGAATGTCAAAATTATCCCTCTATTAATAGGGTCGACTCAAGAGTAAGCCCCCTTCATTTTTATACATATATAACATCTCGTGGGAGAGCGACTTGAAAATTTGTTGACCGCTGTGGCTATTGTATTTGTGCTAGTTTGTCTTATCCCCGCCTAATATAAATTTATTTATTCATGCATAATGCTAAACCGCTTATTCAATTGGTTAGAAAAATTGACAGCGGCTAGCGACTAAAAATCAACCATATGACTAAACAGGAAAGCCATTCAGACTAGAATACGGAGGATGGTAAGATGTAGCCTTGGTATCTCAGCCGCGCATTTATTGCATTTGTTAATGTGGAAACTATTTAGTAACCACACGGCCCCTAGCTCCGGCTTAGGCGGATTTAGATACGCTAGATCAGGAGCTGTGCTGATCTACTCAAATTAGTAACTCATCTGTAGTTAATGGATGAGTACGGAGGGCGACTGTGGAATAAACGCCTTAACATGAGGTAAACATTGTAGATGCAAAATAGTCAAAAACTAACCTGTAATGCCCGACGTCTTGTGGTAAATTTGCAACCAAGACAATAAACCTACATATATTTGTTAAATGACATGTACAGAGGGCGGACCTCGGGGATTAACAGTTCACCAGCAGAATCATACTTTATACAGAAAATAAATTGGTGAGATATGTAAGAGGTAGGAAAATTTGACGAAGTCTGGCTACTAAAAAACAACCATTGGATTTCACAGGAAAGCCGCCCTATAGTCAGATTTATTGCTAGGCGAATATATCTCGATTGCGATGAAATTTTTTTTAGAAAATGAGAGATTACAACACATATAAGGGAAGTGGGAAGAGGTGCCGACATACTAACAGAGTCACATGACTTCACAGTATAGTCTTCCGGTTAACCAATTCTAAAGCACATACCAAGAATCTAACGATTCGTGCTATGTCTTGTATCTCAGGTACGCTTTTATTGTACCTGTAAATAATAATTACCTACCTTATAAGCACCAACGACTCGTCCTCAACAATCGCCCAGAAAGTACATAGACCAAGTTTGTCTCAAACTTCGCCTTATTTCTGTGGGATCCTACAGCTGCTTATGAATCTTTATTCTTGTCGATTTCTATTCATCAAAGTTTTACTATCAGTCAAGAGTGGCCTTATGTAAGGCCAGCAAATTCCATCTGCCGACAAAAAATAACATCTCCAATGTAGATGGCAGCTGTCTGCTTACAATCTTAACAGAATAAGATGTTGAGAGTGAGTAAAAATCAATTCCGCTATGCGATGAGGATGAATACCGCTCTACCTAGTGTAATGATCATACAATAAAATTAGATAAGAACCGGTACATAGTACAATAAACACTAATGGAAGCGTGTGTATTAAGCACTACCCGAACAAAAGTAAATCTGAGCATCCTTCAAAGCTTTCATGCTGTCCAAATATGGCATCCAGATGTGAACTACTCAGAGTAAAGTAATTCATTAACGATACATCATTATGTATCCAGGATGTTACTATCGGCTATAATATGTTGCAATGAAACATTGTTGACATTAAAGAAACATTTTTGCACTGGATTGTACAATATTGCAACAAATTTTCAAACACGCCGATATCATTATGTATCCATATCGTTATTATTAGCTATAATATGTTGCAAATGAACACACTATAAACACACATATATAAGAAATAAAACTACACAAAATGTAGAGTTAGAGCTAAACTGCTCTGCTAAACCGGTTTCGTCCATTTGATGGACTTTTCAATAGCAGTAATAAATTTATTCATATGAAAGGCTATATATACATATAGTTGCCTTGTAGTTGAACATGTTAAAACGCATTTTTATATACTAATTAAATATATATACAACATGTTTGCATTGGTTTGTACAATATTATAACAATTTTAAGCAAGCCACGCCGTGTTAATCACAGACCGCCTGGAATTGTTGGGGTGCTAGATTTGTAAAAACGTCGTTGATTTTGCATATGATGAATACCCATGCAGTGGGCCGATGGAGTTCCGCCTGTGCAACAGGCATCTAACACATATGTACTATCACAATGTATCAGTCTGCATCAGTTCGTGAAGGAAATGAGGCTTGAACTCACCGTTTTACGTCTAAATTTTCATAAATTTGTGGCAGGGCCTTCCCATGTAGTTCAAAACCTGAGAGTCGGGGATTGAGTTCCGAATCTAATACATGTAACTTTTCACGTTCATCCAAACAGAAACTAAAAAGTCAGAATGCGGTAGACCGTACCACTTTAGAACTATACGTTCGAGGAAAAAATATCTGAGAGACGGAATCCCTCGTGAGTTCCGCATACCAAGCGTTCCCGTTAGTCTTTTTTCTTTTCATTCAGTCGCGATTTTCTTCAATTTTCTTGGTCAATCGTGAATCAGTCGCGAAGATATCGAGAGAAAAAAAATGAGAAAAAAAACGATGTAGTCTTTTGGGGGGAAAAATCTCTCGTGATATTGTGGTTTACCCGTACACTATCCGTTCATGATCGTGAATCGCTGATCACAAGGGAATGTTTGTTTTTATTTCATATTCGAGAAAATCCGTGTTGTCCTCGTACGCCGCCAGTCGCGACTGCTCGGCCTATTCCGTCGAAGTCATAATACCTCGCGCATTAATGGTGTAAGGATTTTACAGCTCTGAGCTGTAAACCGTGATCCGCCGCACGTGAGGCACACCACATGCTATAGGATGTGTTTCCGCTCACATAGTTCTTGTCGTATGTCTCCTTTATCAGGAGATAAAATATATATTCAAATGAAATGGATATTCTCTTGGTACCCACGAAGGATCTCTCTAATTTGAGGTGTTTCTCCTGGTTTTTCTTCTCGAGCTGATCTCCATGGTAACGAAAGTCACACAGCTGACATGCGCTGTTCGGAGTTTCGGAGTGATATTCTGCTTCCAACATGGATGCCAATATGGATTCCTAGCAGTGCGAAAAGAGGTTCTAATGTCCTACATTATCCAAGTCCGTGTCGATCGGTACGCCGCAAGATCTGCGAACTGGGAACTACATTCAGTACTGATTTAGGCTTGTCAATGCAAAACCTATATTACTAATCTGTACTGTGTGAATGTGTAATATAACTGGTTGATATACATAATTCACGATTATAATCACCTACAAGCCAAATCTGAGCGTATTTTCGAAATATATATACCCACAGGAATAAAACTTCTGACGTCCGCGCTGTGAAACTATAGCGAAGCGTTGTAGGCCTATAGTGCAGATTCGTGTAATACTTGTGTTCGATGGCTGTGATTTAATGTACAGACAATCCTTTCACTCTTCAGATAATTTTCTCTTATATTTATGTAACTTGGGATAGAAAATACAGGATGCTAGACTGGAGTCATGATTGATTGCATAATAATTATGGTACCAAAGTGAAAAATAGTGTATATAAATATGTATAATGTATATTATTATAGTAAATCATATATTGGGAAGGGGTTTCCATTCATAGTCCAGTCAATCTGCAGTTTGACCTAGAAAAAAATGCAACAGAATTGTGGTTTGCTGCAGCTATTCCCCCAAACCATCCCGAACAACATATAAAAAATGTAGATGAATATAAGTGGGGGAAAATTTTTAATTTGCATAAATCCAAGATGGCCGTTCTGCGCAATATTTTCGGTCAATTTTACACAGTAGACACTCTGCCTTGGGTAGAGTTGCTCAAATTAAGCACTACAAATTAAAACAACTTCACATACATTCACACTGATAATATTTGTAGATATTTTGGCCAAGCAAATAGCCAAGATGGCTGCCATTTTCAAGATGGCCGCTGTTCAGACAGTCGGAGACCATCTCCAGCATATTAATCCAACGGTAACGGTGGTCCTTCAAGGAATGAAGGTAACGTTGATTCTTCAAAGAATGGAGATAACGATGGCTCTTCAGGTATGAAAGTAACGGTCATTCTTCAAAGAATGGAGGTAATGGTGGTCTTGCATGTAAGAGGTAACAGTGGTCCTTCAGGTATGAGATAACGGTGGGCTTTCGGAAAGTGAGGTAACGGTGATCCTTCAAGGAATAGTTGTAACGGTGGACTTTCAGATGTGAAGGTAACGGTGGTCCTTCCGATATGGAGGTAACGGTGGTCCTTAAAAGAATGGAAAAACGGTGGACATTTTGGTATGGAGGTAACAGTGATGCTTCGAACAATGGAGGTATTCGTGGTCCTTCAGTTATGAGGTTACGGTGGTCCTTCAGATATGAGGTAATGGTGGTCCTTCAGGTATGAGGAAAGGGTAGTCTTTCAGGAATGGAGGTATCAGTGTTCCTTCAGGTAACGGCGATCTACCAGGTATGGAGGTAACGGTGGATCATCAGGTATGGAGGTAACGGTGGACCATCAGGTATGGAGGTAACGGCGATCTACCAGGTATGGAGGTAACGGTGGACCATCAGGTATGGAGGTAACGGTGGAACATCAGATATGGAGGTATCGGTGGACCATCGGGTAGGGAGGTAACGGCAATCTACCAGGTATGGAGGTAACGGTGGACCATCAGGTATGGAGGTAATGGTGGACCATCAGGTATGGAGGTAACGGCGATCTATCAGGTATGGAGGTAACGGTGGGCCATCAGATATGGAGGTAACGGAGGACCATCAGGTATGGAGGTAACCGCGATCTACCAGGTATGGAGATAACGGTGGACCATCAGGTATGGAGGTAATGGTGGGCCATCAGGTATGGAGGTAACGGCGATCTACCAGGTATGGAGGTAACGGTGGGCCATCAGATATGGAGGTAACGGAGGACCATCAGGTATGGAGGTAACCGCGATCTACCAAGTATGGAGGTAACGGTGGACCATCAGGTATGGAGGTAATGGTGGACCATCAGGTATGGAGGTAACGGCGATCTACCAGGTATGGAGGTAACGGTGGACCATCAGATATGGAGGTAACGGCGGACCATCAGGTATGGAGGTAACGGCGATCTACCAGGTATGGAGGTAACGGTGGACCATCAGGTATAGAGGTAACAGCCATTCTACAAATACAAGCGTCTAGTCTGTCGTTCAATATTCATCTGTCATTCATTAAAGAATTTCCGCATCCATAATTCAAAGACCTAATTCAAAAAAAGCATTAGCACCAAATTTACAGAATGAATCACGGTTTACATAAAACTAGGCTAGTTTCCTGCAAGAGAGGAGAATGGAGGTAACGGTGGACCTTAATGTATGGAGATAACGGGTATGGGGGTAACGGAGATCCTTCAGCGAATGGAGATAACGGTGGACCGGTAATGGCGGTCCTTCAGGTATGGCGGAAACGGTGGTCCTATAGATATGGAGGTAACGTGGGACCTTCAGTTATGGAGGTAAGTGCGACCATACAAAGAATGTGGGCAACATTGGACCTTCAAGTGTGAAGGTTACGCTGCTTCTTCAAGGAATAGAAGCAACTGTGGCCCTTCAAGGAATGAAGGTAACGGTGGACCTTCAGTTATGGAGATAACTGATGTCTTTCAATTATGGAGATATTAAAGATGGTCCTTTCAGGAATGGAAGTAATGGTGGAAATGGTCGTAATGGTGGACCTCCAAACGGTGGTCCTTCAGTTATGTAGATAACAATGGTCGTTCAAGAATGGAGGTAACGGTGGACATATGGAAGTAACGGTGGTCCTTCCATTATTGAGGTAACGGTGGTCCTTCAGGTATGGAGGTAATGGTGGATCTTCAGTTATGGAGATTACGGTGGTCCTTCAAGTAATGGAGGTAATGTTTGAACTTCACGTATATAAGTAACAGTGACTCGTGGGGCATGGAAGCGACGGTAGACCCCGATGAATGGAAGTAACGGTGGTCCTTCAATTATGGAGGTAACGGTGGCCCTTCAGTTATGGAGGTAATGATGGATCTTCAGTTATGTGGATAACAATGGTCTTTCAAGTAATGGAGGTAACGTTTGAACTTCAGGTATACAAGTAACGGAGATCCTTGGGGTACAGAAGCAACGGTAGACCTCCAGGAATAGAGGTACCGATAACGGTGATGTTTCGAGCAATATAGGAAACGGTGGTCCTTCAAGGAATGGAGGTAACGGTAGACATAATTCATGAATGCAGGTAACGGTGGTCCTTCACTAATGAAGGTAAGGAACATCCTTGAACAAAGGGAGGGAATGGTGGTCAGTCAGGTATGAAGGTAACGGTGAACCTTCCATGCATGGATGTAACGGTGGACATGTATAGAGGTAAAGATGTTTCTTCAAGCAATGCAGAAAACCATGCTCCTTCAGATATGAAGGTAAAGGTGGTCATTCAAGGAATTAAAGAATTTGATAATTCAGGAGATATTGTTTATTTTGCTTATCTGGTCGCGAGAATGTTCGAATTCGGCGGCCACCCTCGGGTAATTATCGATACGGGTAGGTGGAGCATAATCGAACTCGTTTGATCGATTTCATCTATGTAGCCTACTATTTCTTCTTCGCTTTGTTCCTCAAGACAACTACTGTGTCACTACTTACATCCTTCATATTATACATGTCTCTATACTCCATATCACGAGGTCACAAATGTGAAGCTGAACTCCTGAAAGTAAATTAGACTGACGACTGGTGATCGCTATAGCAGACCCGTTATCTGCCATGGTGCGACCTTGTCAGGCGAACTATGGCTGGGAATGATGCTACTCTAAAGAGAGAACATGGATCAGACAGTTATAAGATAGCAGTTGTCCATTTAACCCTATCTGGCCTGGGCGATTTGTGGTGTGCCGCAGCCTGGGGGAATGGGGGTGGGGGGAATTGCCCCTACATAGTTTCGCTATCGCTAAGGCTAGAGGGCTGATACTTACCACACTACATCTTTGGATCGAGCTCTACAAGAAAATGTAAAAAAAATCCATGAGACCACCATGATGACGTCACAGTGACCTCATTTTCAAAAAGAGCATTTTGGGGGCGATTTTTCGGCCACAATACAGATGCACTCGACTACAATGGCCAGGCATTGGTGGAGGTAAAAATCTGGATAATCTTCATTGCTGATGTGAAAGGTGCATTGTAGGGTAGTTCTGGTCAGCAAAATCAGATTTGGCGTGATCAAAATTATATATATAGACACAAACATTATTCAAATCGGACACAAACATCTATTTCTCTGTCGGATGTACTGGTAGAAGAATAGCGGCCATCTTGGAAAATGGCGACCATTTTGAACTTTGGGCAGAGGAAGTCTTCCACCTGCATCCGTTGTCAATTTATTTATGCGAAGATGTATTAGCTCAAACCTTTATTTGAAAATACATTCCCTGAATGTAATATCCGCATAAATATGTAGACAGAAAACAAGCAATGAGCGGCCATTTTGGATTTATGCAAATTAAAAAATTCCCCTTGTTTACATCAATCTACATTTTTGATATGTTGTTCGGAATCACTTCAGAGGTTATTTACCGCAAACCCCGTTTCTGTTGCAATTTTTTCTAGGTTTGGTGATTTTCTTGCTAGATTGACTGGACTATCATACTTTGATAGAATCACATAAACTATTGAGAGTGTGATAAAGGTAGAAAAAAAGTTATATTTATTGACTATAAGAACATTCATGGCAGTAATTTCGTATTTATAGTGAACAGCATTCGTGATTATATTAATTTACAGTGTTGCTTAGATGAAATCTACCAAAATAATAATAATACTTCGGGATATGTGGATCTTTCAGTTAAATTGTTCGTTTATCATCGCTCGTCCGAAAGTGGGGCGGGTGGGATGTTTTTATTTTTATAAGAGGGATAATTTTAACTCCATTGTCAATGCGAAGCTAAGGCATATGGGGAGATCAAACATACCGGGTTATCCAGGTTAGAGAAAACTTGTTCTCTAAAACGGAGGTAAAAAGTGTTTTTTTTAATATTTTGATTTATTCGTCATTACGCTCCAAAATCTTCAGGCGGCTTAGCTTATTTATTGATACATGTCGTAACAGTGATTTACTAGAGATCAAAACATGTTGTCTATTATTATGCAAATTAGGTAGACGACAATTTGTTTTTTAATACCATCCGATGATAATATATCCGGCGCATGTCTCCTAATTCGACATATTCTGAGACTGTATTGAACAAAAATCACATTTTTACCTCCATATTAGAGAGGTAGTTCTCTTCAATCTGTTATCTCCAGAAGATAAACTGTGAATAATATGAAAATTTTGAAAAACTGCGTGAAAGCGATCTTTTCATGTTCAATGAAAGCTGACTGGTGAAAACTCCGAGACGAAGCTCTGCATATATGTATGCTGAATTGTCATCAATATGCCATCGTGATTTAGAGCAAATTCATCCTTTCAAAGGCCAAGCATCAAGAACTATGAATGATTCGAAATGAAAGCTCTACCCAGAGTAATATAATTTCTCTGCATTACTCCATGATCCCATTCGGCAAACAAATTCCCTCAACCGACTGTGAACATCGGTTCAAATCTCGGACGTTTTCTCGACAAAAAGATTTTGTGAGATTTAGACAGCTGTTAGAGAGAGCAAGACGTCTTTATATTCATATTGCCAGTTAATATAAGAGTCAATTCCTTATATAACTCGGTACCGTTCTTGGGAAGGAGCGCCGTTTGATAGCCCAGCGAAAGCGAATTAATCGTTTATTTTGAAGAAAAAAAGTGGAAAATCCCGGCTTCGAGAAAATTGGCGAAATAAACGATTCATTCTCGAACGATAATTAGACACTTTACCAAGATATCTTTAATTCTGTGCGGTATAAATCAGTCCACAGACGTTATTCCGAGGAAAAAGCATCCCATCAAGATCATTAAAACATTATTTCAGTATTGGCAGACTGGTTCCAGAAAATGACTTATCTGCGATTTGCAATAGATTCATAACAAATACGCAACAACAGTCAAAAATAGGGAAATTCTTGATATTTTTGTCCCACATATTTTTTTTCATACTGTGATCGATGGTTTTTACAGTGAGATCTAATTACAGGTACCAAAAAAAAAAAAAAAAAATAATCAAGAGCCACAGACATAAGCAAGAAGTGCAGTGCCATTAAATTAGTGCTCAAATAAACTAACCTCTAAATAAATGGGTGTTCTCAACGTAAAGTGGTCGGCCGCCTAGGCCTCTGAAGCTCTGGGGTTCTAGATGGCTGGAAGTGCATTCGAACCCATTTCTGGCAATTGAATTTCTAAAATATTATTCACAATTCAACCCCTGTTTATAGATTTTTAAGACAAAATATATATATATTTTTTAATGTTACACATGGCCCGTGGGATGAAAGAAATAACTACAACCGTCTTAGTTACTGAGCTGTCGATGGGATGGGATGAGATTTTTGGCTAAATATCGCAGCCAGTTCATCTCAGAGAAGTGAAATTCCCCACAGTATCTGTATGTAATTTGTGCATTTTTATTCTGAAATTCGAAGGAAATCTATTCAGAAACAAAACAAATCTCCAATATCTCCCATGTTATTTTCATAGAACCTAGTCACAATGTTACAACATTGCAAGCCCAACGTCATTGTGCTTTGAAAATAACACACGAAGTATTGGAGATTTTCTTTGATCCTGAACAGATTTCCTTCAAATTTCAGAATAAAAATGCACAAATTACATATAGATACTGTGGAGAATTTCACTTCTCTAAGAAAAACTGGCTCCGATAGCCGAAAATCACATCCCATCGACGAATCTCCGTTGGTAACGCATTAGCGTCAGTGCAATAACAACGATGATGTATGCGTTGATTTATTGGGTTGGCCATACCTTTCGCTATCTTTCATGAAGTATATTTTAGAGGACTTGTTATGCGAGATACCGCTTGTAACTGGCCGACCACAGTTCATTTTACAACTGAAAACTCAACTCCGCCATTGATGTGTTGGCAGCAAGCATGAACACATGGGCACTACTTTCGATTTTGACAGATCTCACAGGTTCCTACAATTCTGTGACAAGACAAAGAGCAAGTTGCCCTTTTCCGATAAAATAGGCGTTTATTATCGTTCAAATTACAAGCGTCTAGTCCGTCATTCATAATCCAGCCGTACGTCGTCCATTAGAGAATATCCGCGTCCATAATCCAAAGACCTATTCCATATTCCATATAACAGTATTAGCACCAAATTCAAACATGAAGCTGCGCTATCGAAACCCCTCGGCTCTGAACCCCAGCTATTATAATGTAAGGGTGTCTCTACCAATTGATTGGCTTGTGGGAAGAAATATTTACCCCTGGTATTGTAAGTGTACTTTCTTTGAAAAAAATTAATGTTTCTGGAATAAATTGAAAGAGCTGTATTGATGTCTCACCAAAACAACAGTACACATGGCTAGATAAATACAGTACATGTATACTAAATGGCACATGTATGTCATTTTCAAAACAGATTTGCAAGCATTCTTCGCATTGTCTAAGAGAATAAATCAATAAATCAGTCATCCAATCAATAAATAAATGTGATAGTATACTAACATGATATAGAAATAATATGCAAACTTAACATAGGAATTAGTGGGTTTTGTTAGACAAGGGGCATAACTCTGCAAAATACTTTCTGACATGACTCATTTTCGATAGGCATCTAGTGTCATTTTCAAAACAGATTTGCAGGCATTCTTCGCATTGTGTAAGAGAATAAATCAATAAATCAGTCATCCAATCAATAAATAAATGTGATAGTATACAAACATGATATAGAAATTATATGCAAACTTAACATAGACATAGTGGATTTTATTAGCCAAGGGGCATAACTCTGCAAAATACTTTCTGACACGACTCATTTTCGATAGGCATCTAGTTCAGGTCAAGAGAAACAACTATCACGTTAGGATGTATATGGAACGGTTCTGAAATTATCACAATAACAAATCATAAATGGATTTTTATTTGTAAAAAGGGGCATAACTCTGCAAAATATTGTCCGAGATGACTCATTTTCGATAGGCTTCTGATTTACGTGAAGATAAATAGATGTAACAAGTTTGGTTGCCATGCATGAAACGGTTCTGTAGATATCGCGGTAACGGACGGACGGACGTACGGACGGACGGACGTACGGACAGCCGTACATGATGACGACAATACCCCTAGGCCAAAGTTGGCCGAGGGGTAAAAAAATCATTGTATACATAAACATAGGCTTGTTTCCTGCAAGAGAGAAGCGGTCAACAGTTTTCAATGATGCCGGCAAGACATCATGATGTTCCAAAAATATCAAATCCGTATCGCTGATCAGTAAAATTCCATTCTGAGAACTTTAAGACGAAATAACAAGTCGATTTTCACAGTTTTAATGTCGGACTAATTTTTTCTCAACAGTGTAGGGATACGACAATTATGGCAATCTGTTATCAGTGGCCTCAAGTGTTTTCGGTGAATGTTTCGTGATTCGGACAAATTTATCAGTTCTATTAACCAAAGAAAACGGGTTTCTTAATTTTTACATTTACTATTTTGGGCGGATTTTATTCTGGGCGCCCATACGTTTTCCGGAAGTAATTTGGCTCTGGATACGGCCCTGACTGGCAATACCGTACTGCTGAATATGCAGAGGAATATAGACTTATAGATCAAACCAATGACCAGTCATTCACTACACTGAACCAATGGCTGACATAAAACTTTACTATGAAGCTCTTGATTGGCTACATGCTAGTAAGAGTATGTAAATCAGTATAAAAGTAGGGCTAATGTATGCGTACTTGAAGATCCCTTTTTAGAAGCCTGGAAAATTGTAGAAAAAAATGTAAAAAAAATAATTAATGACCGGTTAGACCTGAAAGTCTCAAAGGCACAAGTAAAAAATAAAAGGATCGTAACCTGTAAGCTTCATGAACTTCCTTGCAAAAGTTATCGAGATACAGCTCGGACAGACGGACAAACACATCCCCAGGGCCATAACAATACTCCTTAGCCCGTAGGGCTGAGGAGTAAAAACTATCAAAAATGAATATCAAAAATGCACGCAATCGCATTGTAGTGAGTGGATGTCGCTTTGTATGCTGCGTTTTCACGTCGAACAAGTATCGAACTTTTGTTATTTTTATTTCTTTTTTTGCAGAAATGCAGTTTCCATGCAATCGCTTGAAACGTAACGTGTTAACACCCTTGCTGCAAATACCCGATCCATCGTCTCATATGAACTTGGAGTCTGAGGACCTCGGATGATGGGTTATGTGTTTTCCATATTTGAGGGAATCTAACAACATCCGAATCTGGCGTACATGTGCTTCAATTTTCTACCATGCAAACTAGTCTCCAGACGCTGCCCAAAATAAAAATGGTGTCCCCTCTGAATGCATCCCTGAAACGCGCAATGTCAGCGTTTTGAGATGTAAGATAAGATTATCAGAACAACTGCATTGCGAGCGACAGGTTCAATCAACAAACTGATCAACAATCTGTCGTATTTAAAATCCTACACATACACACAACGTCGAGTTTGAATCTTCGCACCACAATTTGAGGAAGAAAACCTATTCTCAACAACAACATCATCATGAAACCACAGACTATTTGCCAGATAATGCCAATGTGTATTTTGAAGTATCGTACAGCTGACCATAGTCTATCTCTTCGATGTTTGCGCTTTCGAATCGCTAGCTTCATCTTAACCGCGTCGCTGCCTTTCACAAAGTGCCGCACAATTGAATCTGTAATTCGGTCATTTCATTTCCCGGAATAACTCCCAAAATATTAGTGTGATGCAAACACTTCGAAATTAAAATATATTATACAACATTTAATAACATCAAAATCTTCCTAAACATTCAAAGACAACGGCATGTGGATGAAGCATTTCTATACACATGAACAGTCTCTTTGAGAGAAAAAATCGATAGTGCCACACAATCGTTCATATAGATACACTGGCGTTGACAGAACCACACAGGCGTCAATAGAGCCGCACATACTTTGACAGAGACACACAGACGTTGATATTGCCATTCAAGAGTTTTTAGAGTCACATAGGCGTTGATATATACAGGCGTTGATAAAGCAACACATGCGTCGATAAAACCACAAAGGTGGACGAAGAGGGATAGTGGCGTTGATAGAGCCACAGGGGCGTTGCTAGTTTTACTGAACAGGCAGCCTCTTCTCATCCAGGTTTGCAGGGCGGCAATTTAATCGAGGAATACGAAATAGCTGTCACCACAGGCAGATAAATTAGGACAACAGGGTGATTTTTTTTTATCTAGAAATGATAGAGAATAACTTGATTTGTGTCTCGTATATTTGTACGGTGGGGGTCATTAAAGCTCCAAAATGCGAGAAATATCGCGCGTCGGAAATTATACCTATATATATTTGCATTGGCCAGCATGCCAATGTATTTAGATCTGTATGAAACTTGTACCACTGGCGCATATGCTGATATAATTTACACCAGAAATTACTTTGCGGAACTATCTCTTGGGAAATTCTATCATGTGCCAATTACTGATTGAGCGCGAGGATAGACTTGACATTCTGGAAGGAATTTGCCAAGAAATGGCTTTAAATTTAAATAGAGAAGCAAAACTTCAATTTTAATACCTGGTACCAAGATATCTCGAATAAGTAGAGAAGTTATTGTTCATTAAAAGACGTCCCTCTTGTAGAGCTTTCCCGGTTTTTTAAATGCCACTCGAAGAGAAAATATACCATCACAATATCTTTGAAAGAATCCCAGCGGAAAACGAACGTATGCATAACAGGCGAGTGGCCTTGAATTAACGCGTACGTTATCATGAAATGTTTATATAGTGCCCACGCGCGAAGCCCGATGACTGGCGTGTTATGTTCTCCCACTTAATTCTGTGATCAATACCTCTTATTACCCATCCATAATTAGGCCACGGAATAAAGTGGCCATCAAAACATCCATTTTCCTTGATTCTTATCGCACTCAAACTGAAGCATAAATGAAATAGCGTGCTGAGCAGCTAGCAACACGGGATGCGAGTGGTATACCTGTCTGTGATGGGAACTCTCTGAAGGAACAGTCTCTGCGCTGCCGTCAAGAGAGCTAATAATTATTACAGAATATGGTTTCAGTGCTATACGTTGACCGTATTGTTTCGCTGCTGTGAATTGACGGTATCGTCTCACTGATCAATAATGAAAATACTGCTTCATTGATTAAAATGAATAAGCACAGTTTTCGTGCTTGAAATGACAGTAATATTTAATGCTGGAAGTTGGTGGTACCGGTTCAATATTGTAAACTGAACAGCCTTTTTCAGTACTGAAAAATAGCCCATTGGCTCCAATACCCCTCGGCTGTCAGTCATTGCTTACACCCGGCAAGCATGCATTGTATATCATCAGTGTATTTTTAGAACTAGATTATTCCATAATGTTATCTAGTACGCTTGACTGTAGATCTCTCATGTAAAAATACACAGGAAGTTGGGCAAGGTCAGCTTTTGCCAAGGCCTTAATTGATGGGAAAATTTTGCACTGAGGTTCTGGTAACTTTTCTGCTAAGTTTGCTTGTACTTTGCTTCTTAGTCTCCGGCATTGCTATTATATTTTTCGATTATCTGAAATTTGAATTTGAACATTCAGATCCTTCATGCCAATGACGTACTCATTGGGGGACACGTACATGTACCAATATATTTTGTACACATCTGATAAGATTTTAAATTAATGGCTTCAACATATTTACCTTCATGGAAAATTTCTTGGTATATGTCAACGATGAATATAAGTTCCCGGATTTATATATGTACATGACATCTCCCACCAATTGAACATTTTTTTTAAAGTTTGAAGTAGAACTTACAAATCAATACACTAATGTATATGTATGATCTTCTATCTTAATTCAACCATTATTTCAAATCCTTCTGGTAGAACTTTCTCCCTAAGCAGACAAATAAGCTCACCAATGCAATCAGGTTAAATTTTAAGAAAAATAAAATAGACTTGGCTGAGTGGTCTGAATTTGTAAATGCTGACAGAGCTATTTGCCCAATTCAGTGTGCCCAATTCAGTGAAACATTGAGGCAACTTCAATTGAGACGTTTTTTTTAATTTGTGTTATTGATGTGAGAAATGAGAAATATGAGTAAACTGAATTTTGCAGTGTTTTTTACTTTTATGATGCTGATGTGAATCTGTGACACACCGACACACTCCGTGGCAGCGATTTCGAATCCCCTAATCAGGGAATTAAAATGGAGAAAGATTAGAAATGACAAGAAATATTTAGACATATTTTGTTTATAACTACAATATTTTTGTTTAAATTATATCCCAAAGTGATATATAGTCAATATTCAAGAGGTACAGCACTCGAGGAAATCTTCAAGTACCTATGTGCTCATATTTTCACATCATGATCAAAGTTACTTTTCCAATTAAATTCTACCTGAAGAAGACCCTTTAAACATGCCATTGTTGATTCAATGCTAGATCTGGGCTCTGTTTCCATACACTTGATACACACATCAACAACAAAGCCTCCTTGAACTCTGAAAATACCATTCTCTCCCAAAAGAAAATAGTTTGTGCCAGGAAGGCCTTTTTTAAGCTTTGTTCTTCAAACCTGGGATATGTACATGTATAACACATTTTCATTTGAGAGTCCAGACATTCCACCATACATGTGAACAAATTATACTCAACATAGAATAATTGAACTCAAACTACCAGATAGTTAACTAGCTTTTAGTTTAAGACCCAATTCTACAGCAGCAGTACTGTTATTATCAGTAGCAGTTGAAACCCAGTAAAACTTAAACAATTAAAACTAAGAAATTGGTCTGTTGAATAACACAAAATATGGTACGGGGATTTAAGGATAGTTGTCCCCTTAGAGGATCAAAATTGGTCATTTTTTTATTTTTTTATTTCTTCATTCAAATATTTCCTCTAACATTCGGTGAAAAAATGAAATCAAAATTATAAATAGAAGTGCTTCAGTATTAGGATTAAACATTTATTTTCCGAGGCACTGGAACAATTAAACAGATTGCCTTAGCTTGGGCTTGGCTGCTATTATTTTTGTCTGTATTATGGTAAGCTAATTATCTATTAGTCCTACTTATTTACATTAATCTACCCCCTTCTGATCAAAACCATGCGAACATCCGTATTTTTGTTTCTAACAGTGACACTTCACTCAGACACCCGCCGTGAAGTGATGTACACAGGTGTGAACAATTCTCAGCTGAACAAGTTTTAGCAAGTTTTTAAAGTTTAAATTGAACTTTAAACCGCCTTGATGAAAAAACTTAGTGTAATAGTTATCCGGAATAAACAGGAATTCGAGTAGGTCCCATTAGACAGATTAAAAATGTATCTGACAATAGAATTCAAGCAAAACATTTGTATTAATTCATCAGGCTTTGCACGATTTCTAGCCTATTATTTTTATACAAAATCTGATATTTAAACGTTTAGTACTCGAAAAGTATCCATGCTTTTGAAATTTGGCATGCTTGTTACTTATAAGGTGATCTAGTAAACTTTATCTCACTTTTTGTATGTTCGGATTAGTTTATTAATTATTCAACTTTTAAGACAAACGACCGTAAAATAGTACGGGGTTTTTTCAATTTATTTTAGTGAAATAGCTGTAAAAACAAAACCAGGCAAAAATTAAAAAAAAATGAGATAAAATTTACTAGTTCGAATGGTCTCCTATCAAGGTATATATCCAAAGTTGAAACAAGACCAACAGTTTTCATGAAATTTCAATTGAAAAATGGACGCTATTGTTTTCATTTTAATTTTTCAAAATTGGAATATTTTCTACACAGTAGCAGCTTCGTTTATATAAATCATATATCCCTACGATGTATGTTTTCATAAAATATATAGTTTATTATGGTTATCTTGTATATTTATTGATAGAGACGACAAATTGTCACGGAGGTGCAAAAACTGCCTCTAAGGGGACAGCTATCCTTAAACTATTAAACAGTATTGAAAGTAAAGAAACTTACATGATATCCAAAATGTCCCAACACAAACTGATAAGATTCCCTATTCTGCTGGGTTATTGCACCATGCTGACTTTTAATAGGTTGATGTAGGACATTTCACCACAACTGGGAAATTTGACCTGAATTTGAAGCCTGATGTAGTCTGTGATGAAACGTTCCAATGTGAAACAGGATACAATAAGGCTACAGTTTACATGTATGTATGACAATATGTGAATTGTGTGTATTGAAGATGGCAAGTTGGTAATAGCAGTTTAGATAACACACACTTCATATAACCCAAACTACTGTAAAGCACTTGTCAATCATAACTTGTTCAATGTACATGGAGAGTTCTTTTAAACATTGCAGATACATATCAATACTCAGGCAATCCAACTTTACTAACTTCATAAGGTCTGTGACAAAGAAAATGTGCGAGTTGCCCGAGGGTAAAAACTACTGATTTTCAGTTTCGTTACAAAAAACTAACAGTATCGTTTCCCAATATTTCTACCTACAATGTAGTTTCCCCCCAGAGGTTCGATCCTGCATATTTTTGAACGACGAGTAGCTGCTGAATATCGGATCGGATACTTTTTATTCCCTTAGTTGTAATAAGATTATCTTGCGATCTGAGAATATCGCTGCGACATTCACCACAGTGGCTGGAACCACAATCACCACAGTTACTGGAACCACATTCGCCACAGTGGATAGAGTCACATCCACCACAGCGGCTGAAACCACATTCACCAAAGTGGATGGAACCACAATCACCACAGTTACTGGAGTCACATTCACCACAGTAGATGGAGCCACATTCACCACAGTGGCTGGAATCACATTCACCACAGTGGATGGAGCCACATTCACCACAGTGGCTGGAATCACATCGACCACAGTGGATGGAGCCACATTCGCCACAGTGGCTGGAGTCACATTGACCACAGTGGACGAAGTCACATTTTCCACAGTGGTTGGAATCGCATGGACCACAGTGGATGGAGCCACATTCGCCACAGTGGCTGGAATCGCATTGACCACAGTGGATGGAGTCACATTCACCACAGTGGTTGGAATCGCAATGATCACAGTAGATGGAGCCACATTCACCACAGTGGTTGGAATCGCATTGACCACAGTGGATTGAGTCACATTCACCACAGTGGCTGGAATCGCATTGACCAGAGTGGATGGAGTAACATCCAGCACAGTAACTGGAACAACAATCATCAAAGTAGATGGAGCCACATTCATCACCGTCGCTAGAACCACATTCACATACTATCATCGGGTTTAGCAGGCTAACAGTTGATAATGTTATATCGTGGAGAAAAAAGTTATATCTCGTAACTGAACATAAATTACCCAGTAGTCGCTAAAGGAACATTCGCCGATGGTGAATTGTCTACTATTATGTCGATTTTATGGGACGGGGTGGAGGCGGCAACACATATAATTGGTTACAAAACTGGTGCGATGAAATTATGTATTACACATTTATATACTTTCACACAGGCTATAAATGAAGCTGACGTTAAAACATGCTTTCGATCCATTTTCTGATCACTTGGAAAGCTGCCATAAATAGCGACTAAAAGACGGAAATTCACCCGCCATTACGCGCTAATGGGACTGACCGGACGTCTAGGCCGGAAACGCCAGTGTTCCTATGAAGTTATATAGTTAGGACAGCAGAAAACCAATTTAGCCCTTATAGAGACGCTGTCGCCACGTTATTTTACAAGGATGAATTAATCACAAAAAGTACAGTTTATATCTGACAAAGTCAGGGAACGTATAGTCACCCCAATAAATTTCCATTATTTCAGTGAAAAACACTTATAATGTCAGACACTCTATTTTAATATCAAGACACCACGAACCAAGTGATATTAAATAGGTGACAGCTACATAGTACGGCAAAAGTGAACTAGTTCTCCAAACAGTGCAGTCGGGGAGAACATCCCCAGCAGATGTTGGTCTGTTGGTGGTTCTATGCTGCTGGTTCGCATCCAAGAACTGACGGTTAATATATTCCCTAGTCTCCGAAGAATAATTAACGGCTATGCCACCTTTCACATGCACAGACCCTAAATAATAATCTGTTATCGTTGTACTACTTGAAAAAGATCATATCCAAAGGCAGCTTCTATTAAATCACTCGGATGAGTGACGTCACCTAACCAGCTAACATGGCCGATAGATTGTGAGGTGTGTTCATCTCCCGATATATACCGCCGATTTGCCGGTTTTTATCCATTCTTAGTGAGTAGTCCGCTAACAGAAATCTGCCTCATTGTTATTCCTAAACATGGGTAAACCAAGAAAAGCTGATGGTAAGCAAATTGCCAGTAATAAGGAAAACAACCTACCTCCGAAGCCGACGGCGGAAATTCAAGATGGCGCCACATCCTCAAGGTTAGACCTTCCCTGTTCATCCGTGATCTTGCCAGAGCCAGTGAATTTTCCCGAGCCAGCAAATCCGGATCAAGAAACAATGGTAAAAGAGATGAAAACATTCACCGAGCAAGTTACATCTATTCTTGTCCAATTCAAGCGTGACATTATTGCTAACATTGAATTCTCTCAAAATCAAACAACTGAGAAGCTGCATGAGGCACGTGAAGAAATCAAAAACCTCAGATCCGAGTTGGCCACCGAACGTACCGCCAGAGAGGCTCTTGATCTAAAATTTCTATCCGAAATGGCGCGTCGTGAGTCCCAGTTAGAGGCGAATTTTTTTGACCAGTTCAACAAACAGGAAAGGCGTTCTCGCGCTTACAGTATCAGAATAGATGGACTCCAAGTATCTGATGGTCAGTCTTGCGAAAAGTCAGTATCCGAATTTCTTGTCACAAGTAAACTGGGTGGTTTTGCCGATAAAATCGAAGCAAATAAATCTATTGAAATAGCCCATAAAATCAAATCGAGACGAGATGTACCCGGTAGAGCCCCTCAGATCATCGCCAGGCTGTACAGTCGCTCTGTGAGAAATCAAATCGTTGTCGATTTCAAAAAGCTTCGCCGTGACCACAACTCAACAAATGGCGCAGACAGCCGTCTGCCCTATAATGTGATGGAAGATCTTACTGCTGTCGACTACAACCTGAAGAGACAAGCTGCCCCACAGATGGCCCAAGCCTTCAAGGAGAAGAAAAAGGTTCGTTTCAGTGCTGGTAAATTGTATACAGACGACAAAGAGGTCCCATTAGCATGAGACAGCCACTTGACTAAATATTTGTAGGTGACAAGTTCTATGCATGATCCTAAACCTGATTGTTTGACACACATTCTTCATGACAAGAGACTTGTACCTTTCCATATTCATTTGCATGTGTCCCACACGTGGTGTGCTGTCCTTTGAACATTGTGTGCTTGCGCGTTATTGTCCAACATTTCGCTTGTAATTGCTCCCATTTAAACGCTGTGTTTGAATGTTCCTGTCCTGCATGCCATACATCCTTATCCTGTCAACATGTCTTGTATGTCTGTCGTCCTGTTATTTTGTGCTGAGTTACTGGTCCATGATACCCACGACTTTCGTATTTCTCAACAGACGCTATATGGTCATTGTCTGGACATTTCAATTTGACTTGGAGCGATTTGATCGAACCGGGAATTTATCACCTGAACGTTTTGTTTGAATGTGCCTGTCCTGCATGCCAGACGTAATGTATCCTTATCCCGTCAACATGTGTTTGTATGACCGTTGTCTCGTTATTCTGTGCTGTTACCATGATATCAACGACTTGTATTTCTCAACAGACGTTATCTGGCCATTGTTTGGACATTTTAATTTGACTCGGAATAACTTGATTGAACTGGGGATATTCTATTTCTGTTATGTTGACATAACACTAATACATCTGACACTCTACTCTCTCATTAATATGCGGTAGTAAGGGTGCTTTAATCAGTGAGCTGTCTACGAAATGCTCACTTTATCCCAATTTACTCTATTAATCACACTGTATTGTGATCATGTAGTTTTTAATTATATTATGGTGTACAATCTGTATCAGCTAAATCTAATATTTTCTAATGGGTAATATCTCCACTACCGAGGGTGTTCCTCAAAACTTATGGAACTGTCCGAGGGTGTTCCTCAAACTTATGGAACTGTCCGAGGGTGTTCCTCAAAACTTATGGAACTGTCCGAGGGTGTTCCTCAAAACTTATGGAACTGTCTGCCATTCACCACTGAAGAAATTCCTGTGAATATACTAGACGAGACTAATTTTCATCATACATCTATAGACTTTCATAATATGTGCTTTAATCCTATTGATCTAAATGTTAGCGACAAAACCCAATATGTAACTGATGACAATATCTACGAAACGGCTCATTGGAGTCCCATAAACTCCCACCAATCGAACTATTATACAGAAGCGACCTATCACACGGCTAATAATAACTTGAATCTCGAAGCATCGTCCTTATTTTCAGCTTTGCACATAAATGCTCGAAGTTTAAGTAAACACTTTACTGAGATTACAGGTTTCATCTACAATTTCAAGACCAGGTTTACCGTCATTGGTATATCTGAAAGCTGGCTTAATGCCTCCACACAAAACCTCTTTAATATCCCTGGTTATATACCGTATATTTCTTCTCGTCATAAGAAAAAGGGTGGGGGCTTAGTTATTTATGTCCGGGATGACATTTCATCCTGTACTGTCAGGGAAGACTTATCTTCTCACGAAGAAAACCAATATGAAAGTTTATTTATAGAAATTGGCGTTCCTACGGAAAATAATAATAGTAATAAGCATCTGGTGGGTTTATTTTATCGACCACCTGGTAACAATCCTAACTGTTTCAATAACCAATTATTTACAATTCTAGCAGCTATGAAAGTGGAAAAAACGAAGTGTACGCTTATGGGTGACTTTAATAGAGATTTATTTAAGGTCGATCATCATTTACCATCTAAACATTTCCTGGAAATCATGAAGTCGTACAACTTTTCCCCGAAAATAACTAAGCCCACCCGTGTAACAGCCCATACGGCTACTCTCATTGATAATATCTTTACCAATTCGTATGATGAAACTGTCATATCTGGCATTTACCTAACGGACATCACGGATCATTTTCCTGTATTTTATATGGATAAACAACGTATGCCTAAACTCTCTGATATAAGTGAAATTACATATCGTAAAATAACGAAGGAAAATCATGAAATATTCTCAGACAGGATTAATAACAATGATTGGGGACGGATCATGGTGGAACATAACGACGTTAATACTGCATTTGAAGTCTTCTCTCACCATTTCACCACGATCTATGATGAATGCTTTCCCGTTTTAACTAAACCTATTCAGAAGACCAAAATTATAAAACCATGGGTAACTCCCGGTATATTATCTTCAATCTGAGAAAAGAACCGACTCTATATGCTAAAGCTTAAACATCCAAATCCGTTGATTAGGACGCAATACCGACAATACAAGAATAAAGTTAACCACACTTTAAAAATTGCAAAGAAATGTTACTTCCATAACAAATACAATGAATGTCATAATGATATCGAGGGTACCTGGAAAACGATAAACCAGTTGCTTAATCGGCAAAAAACAACGTCTCTGCCGAAGATGTTCAATATCGATGATGTTGAAATTACAGATTCAACAACTATCGCCAATAAGTTTAATGCATATTTCTGTTCAGTCGCTAGTAATTTGGCTGAAAAAATCTCAGAGGTAGACGGTAGATTTACTGACTATCTTACTGGACATTTTCCGAAAGATTTCAAATTCCAACAATGTACATCTTCCCAGATAGCAGAAATTATCATGAATTCCGAAAATAGTGCAGCTGCATGGACTTGATGGAATTCGTATGTCAGTTCTCAAACCTGTCGCTCAAACTATCAGTTTACCTCTATCAAAAATTATCAACTTATCCGTCCAGACCGGTATCGTTCCGTCAGAAATGAAAACAGCCAAGGTAACACCCATACACAAATCTGGTGACAAACATGTATTTGAAAATTTCGGTATTACCATGTCTTAGTAAAATTTTAGAAAGGTTTGTTGCTAATAACATCAATAACTATCTTCAAGAATGTGCTATTTTAGAATCCAGGGCATTTCCCCCAGTGGATATTTCCCCCAGCGGACATTTCCCCCATGGACATTTCCCCCCAGTGGACATTTCCCCCATCCTATATTTTTAGGTTACTTCGAACATAGTTTTAACATAATTTGGCAAAAACACAATTTTTTTAAATAGTTTTTTCTATGCAAAGGATATAAGGATTTCCACATATGTTTTACGTTAAATGAGTCATATAGTGATAAGATATTATATATATTAAAACAATATATAGCACATATTTTTACAATAAGTTTTACGAGAAAGCACATTATATATATATAGTACATTTTTAAACAATATAATGGATCACATAGTGATAATATATAATATTCATATACATAGTATATATTTTAACGTTTTAAGAAAACATATCACATAGTAGTAAAATAAAGAATGTATTTTTAAACAATATAATTTTGTTCTATTTTTTACCTCAGTTTTCACTTTAGTTCAGTTTTATTCTCATCAAATGGCTTCGTGACACCGACCTACGAACAGTTAATGTTATGCTATATACCACGTTTACATCTTTTATATTGTTTTAAAATGTGCTATGAGACTGTATAATACTGCTATATACTGTGTATATGTATAATATCTTATCACTATGTGACTCATTTATCGTAAAACATATGTGGAAATCTTTATATATAGAAAATGAAAAATATATTAAAAAAATTTGTGTTATTATTATTATAATTTAAAAATTATTTAAAATATATTTTCAAAATAATCTAAAAATATTGGGTGGGGGAAATGTCCACTGGGGGAAATGCCCACTGGGGGAATTGTCCATGGGGGAAATGTCGGCTGGGGGAAATGTCCACTGGGGGAAATGTCCGTACACTGCTATTTTATGCTGCAATCAGTTTGGATTCAGATCGAACCACTCCACCTGCTTAGCAGTACTGTCGTTATATGAATCACTGGTTGCTGCCAAGGAATCCAATTTGTACAGCATTGTCACGTTTCTAGATCTTTCAAAGGCGTTCGACACCGTTGACCACTCTATACTGTTAAAAAAATTGGAACACTATGGATTCCGTGGGGTAAGCAACCAGTGGTTCAAAAGTTATTTAAGTGGTCGTCTGCAGTCTGTTTCGTATAATGGAACAATATCTAAAGCAGAACAAATTACATGTGGTGTCCCTCAGGGTTCTATCCTGGGACCGATACTATTTCTCATTTATATCAATGATGTAATACTAGTCTCAGATATTTTGAAAATCATTCTATTCGCCGATGACACGAGTGTAACTCTATCCAATGCTAATCCACAAGTCCTCTTGTGACATCATGTCACAGGAACTAACTTTATTACATAACTGGTTCTCGTGTAATAAATTGTCTCTAAATATTAAAAAGACAAAATTTATGTTGATTTCACCCAACTGTAAAAGAAACGTACCATTTACGCCGGAGTTACATGTAGTGGGGTATGGCACTGAAAGAGTTGATTGTTTTAAGTTTCTCGGAGTATACCTGAACGAAAAATTAAATTGGAAAAATCATATCAACGAACTCTGCAAGAAAATATCTAGAAACATTGGAATCATTAATTCAGTCAAGCAATGTCTAAATAAAAGAACCCTCTATATCTTGTACTACTCACTCATTTATCCCTATCTATCTTACTGTAATGTCATTTGGGGTAACACTTATGTTAGCCACTTAAAACCTCTAATTCTCCTGCAAAAAAGAGCAATTCGAATTATTTCCCTTTCGAATAAATTCGAACACTCAAGTCCTTTGTTTGCCAGCCTCAAAATACTGCCGGTCTTAGAACTTAATCGATATGTTATGTTGCAATTCTGTCAGAAATTCATCCATCATTGCTCACTGTTGCCCAAACCATTCCATAAGTACTTCACCAAATTATCTGACGTACACAATTATCCTACCAGGGGTTCTTCATACAAATTATATAGACCCTTCTTCCGAACTGATCTTTCATTTCACACACCTAAAATCAAAGCCCCTAGAGAATGGAACAAGTTACCCTCTGACTTACAAAAATGTACATCCATATCATTATTCAAAACACTTGCGAAACAATACCTACAAACAGATAACACTACACCCATATATACTCTTAATTAAACACATACAGTATAAACCAATGGTTGTATTTATTCACCGCACTCTCTGATAATTACTTTTTATTCCTCAACATCTCACAAACATAAATTGACGTCTTTTGTAAATGTATATGCCTTATGTATTATGCTGGGATACAACAAGCCCCCTGGGGTTTTCTCCCGCCGATCACCATATCCTTCTTCTTTATCGACATCTGTGTATATTATCATTATATCATGTGTTTTCAAATTCTCGGTTGGTGAATAAAACAATTCAATTCAATTCAATAAATAAAGCAATATTCGTATCAACAGCAACATTTCTTTTGGCAATGACGTTAGGATCGTCATCGCAAATATATTTCAGAGAATCTGAGAAATAACATGGATTTTAATTGGATTTCAGGCCCAGTCACAAAATCTGCAATCAATATACAAATTAATGCGGTGAACATTCAATTTATGCTTGCATTTTACTACATAAATTACTGATTAAACCTTCAACATGTTGATTACTGGTAATAAAGAGGAGTGCCCAAATCGCATGTTAAACAATAGCAGCAAAACATCAGCTCCAAAGTAGGCTGAACATAAAGTGTAGATTTGAGTTCCTCCGTCAGATAAATGGTAGTATAGCTGTTGATGACTGTAGAGCGAAACACCAAGTCCATTATTCATTTTAATTGAAATGAATGGGTTTATTTGCCTGTCGGGGATCTGTTTCGCAGTTATTTTTTCACCGATACTCACACAGCCAGAAAAACGGTGTTGGCTCAACACCATTTTTTAGTGTTGAGGCCAGTTCAACACCAATAAGTGGTGTTGAGAAACGGTGTTGACATAATTCAACACCAAAATGTGGTGTTGAGGCCAGTTCAACACCAAAAAAACGGTGTTGAGAAAATGGTGTTGACCCAATCCAACACTGAAAAATGGTGTCGAGACCAGTTCAACACCAACAAACGGTGTTGAAAGAATGGTGTTGAAAATCTAACACTGAAAAATGGTGTTGAGACCAGTTCAACACCTAAAAACAGTGTTAAGAAAAGGGGGTGTTTCGACACCAGTTCAACGCCAAAAACGGTGTTAAGAGAATGGTGTTAAAATTCCAACATTGAAAAAAACAAGGGTTATGTGAAACCCGGCAGGCTCGCCGTTTTGGTTTACGCCAATAAGAATGTTGCCAACTACAAATTGATATTTGAATTTACTTCAATTTCAAAATTTCAAAATTTAAGAAAAATGCAATTTTAACTCATAGTCTTGCCTATTTGTGGCGCGTACTTCCGCCAGCATGGCCGATATCTCGCAATCAGATCGCCTAGGGCGAACGCTCGCGCTTTGCGCTCGCATAGACTCAAGATATTTAATCAGTCCAATTTGGCAGCTCCGAATGAGAGATTAGATGCTTGGACAGACCAGCGAATTGGATTTACAGGTATACAGAGGAAAACGCTGCCCATCATGGGAATTTCATTATCTTTCGTCGGATTTTAGCCCAACAGGACATAATGATATGAGCATTTGGCTCGTTCTATATTCTGATAAATAGAGACAGATCAGCTACTCAACCATGCAGGCGCTCGACATTAGAAGCCCAGAAATGCAGCGAAAATGGCGCAATTGTATTGAAAAAAATACAGATGTTGATCAAGTTTATCGATGGAGATGATTAAAACGATATTTATTACACATACTATCAAGTGATTTCCATTGGATTCCAAATTTTGCTATGGAACCTGTGACGTCATATGAATGCAATTCTGGAAGACGGAGGTATCCCAGCAGCCTTTGCGGCGGCCCCTAACAACTATGACGTGGGCTAAAGTGAAGCATGACGACGTATTCACTATGCACAGCCAGACCGCGCTTTTCACCGTTAATTCGGATTTCCGCCCCCTTTGATGTTGGTAATCGTTTGCAATCGATAAGATATTATTAATACTGTAACATTTAACAGCTCAAAGGATCAATTGTATGATAAAGACTCCAGAAAAGAGTAATCAACAGCTATAAATACAACAGTGGCTTAACTCAGCTGCCAAATTTCTGGGGTGACGCCGTTATTGTCGGCATATAGCACATACCAGTACGTGAGTTCTATTGATATCTTCACATGTTAATCTGTATAATTAACAGCTTTATAGAAGCAGAAGAAGAAAAAAATATTAAAACAAATTATCCGTAAAGGGCTATATGCTGACAATAACGCTAAAACAAGTATATATTTGCGTTATTTACTATTTCCTGATCAATAAGTCAATCATTAAGTCAATCATTCAACCTGTATAATTAACAGCCTTATGACAACAGAAGGGGGAATAAAGTAAAACAGATTATCCGTGCTATATGCTGACAATAACGGTGTTTACCGCTGTGTTAATTCCAGGACTTTGACGGCTGGGTAAGCGCCCTGTAGCTCGCTGTCGTAGGTTTGTTTGAAGCTGAATTGGTTTGAAAAATTACTTTATACCAAGCAAGTAGACCAAGAAGTTGGAATTTTGCAGTCATAATTGCCGTATACGTATAGAGTAAACTTACTTTTACGTATTTTGCCGGTTTATTGCGACGCACAGTGCGCTTTACTGCCAGCTTTTCAACTTTTCATTGGAAAAAGAAACACAAATTTGCAAATGACGGACGGATTTTACGATTCTCTGTCTAGTGCTTCCGCCGAGGTCCGCGCGCCCCGCATCTTTCCTTATTGCATGCGCCATCCAAATTCAAAACTGACTGACTGACTGGCTGGCCCAGAGTATTCCAAAACCAGCATAGCTGACAGTTATAACGTCAGACAAAGGAAAGAAACAAATCTCCTCGCCTATAAAGCGTATGTTGATTTCCCACACATGAGCGCTGCGTTGATCAGTTCCTTCACCTATAAAGTGAATACTAAACGAAAAGACCTATACGGCGTTGAATGGTTCTGTTCACCTATAAAGTGAATACTGAAGCCCACCTACCATAAATTGGTGCAGGCTCTGATAATATGCAGATGCATTCAACTTTAATATATCGAATGAGACACCTATGCCGTACGTGCCCACCTACCATAAATTGGTGCAGGCTCTATTAATATGCAGATGTTAACTAAGTGTTAACTAACACCAGCTCAACACCAATTAACAGTGTTAACTAACACCAATAAATGGTGTTGAAGCTGGCTCAACACCATTTTTTAGTGTTGACTGACAAGTGCTGATGCTGGCTCAACACCAATTAACAGTGTTAACTAACACCAATAAATGGTGTTGAAACCGGCTCAACACCATTTTTTAGTGTTGACCGACGAATGCGGATGCTGACTCAACACCGAATAACGGTGTTAACTAACACTAAATAACGGTGTTAACTAACACCAATCAATGGTGTTGGGGCAATATGGTGTAGGGCGTAACTCAACACTGTTTTTTGGTGTTGAAGTTTTTTAGTGTTAATTAACACCATTTTTCTGACTGTGCATAATGAGTGAATATTGTTCGGCGGTTGTTGATGGTTATAAAACAGAGGCGATTTTGAGATTCTATAATTTTACTGACACATGCTTTCGTACATATTTCTCCTTGTTATAATCTCTGTGTGCAGTGGAATAGATATTGTCCATTAAACATACCTAAGCCGATATCCGCTGAACATATCCTGAGGCAACGGCACACGGTACACACGTCAGAAAGCAAAGGCACCCTGGACACATTTCAGGAAGCAAAGCTACACTGAATACAGACCAGGCAGCAGAGGTACATTGCACACACAGACACATACATACACACACACCGGGAATGAGATGTACACTGTACACACCCCACGCAGCGGAGGTATAATGTACACACATGGACCCACATCCCATAAACAGAGGTCCACTCTACACACCTCAGGAAGCAGAGCTACACTGTACACATACACACACACCCCAGGAATCAGATTGTGAGATTCAGGATTTAAATATTGTTTGAATCCTGCATCTTATTTGATTATAAAATGTCTTTATTAAATAAGAGCATTGATTTGTGTAATCGTGTAACTGCATATTAAGCATGGTGGTATAATCGCATATACATGTATCTTTATATAAAATGTCTTTATTAAATAAGAGCATTGATTTGTGTAATCGTGTAACTGCATATTAAGCATGGTGGTATAATCGCATATACATGTATCTTTATATAAAATGTCTTTATTAAATAAGAGCATTGATTTGTGTAATCGTGTAACTGCATATTATGCATGGTAGTATAATCCATATACATGTATCTTTCTATGAAATGTAAAAGAATTATCTCTACATCGCTATTCTAGCCTATGTAATTGTATACACTTGTGTGGTCAACAGAGTACAGTAATTAATCTGTTTGTTTGAGCCTTGAACTCACGGACATGCTATTGTTTCAATTGAACTGAGAGTTAATCTAAGTTCCAGATGGTTTTTAGAATCTGATCTTATATTCAAGTTAAATGTAACCGTATATGATCTGTCCATTTAGGTCGGGACTGTACACGATGCGAAGCCAAAGTCATTGACCATGTTGAATGTATGTAGGGGGCGTGTACCAATCATATTTTGCTGACCATGTTGCTGCATAAATGTATCATTGAGACTTGGTGTGATTGAATAAAATCAATCTCGCCTTCATCATCTGATTTTCTCGCTTCGATCAAACTCTAGAGCAATACTAGATCTTACCTGCGAACAGTCGTTTTTTATTGGTTATGAGAAAAATGAACCATTGAGTGACGACGCTAGCCGTAACATCGAAACAGAAAACTCATTAAAATTTCTCAATATGTACGCTGTACATACCCCAGGAAGCAGAGGTATAATGTACACATATGGAGACACATCATAAACAGAGGTCCACTGTACGTACTCCAGGAAGCATAGATCCACTGGACTTTTTTAAGAAAGTCCGTCATTCGTGTTCATTAAAGATTTTCCGCGTCCATATTCCAAAGACCTACTTCATATAACAGCATTATCATCAAATTCAAAACATAAATCATAGTATACATAACAATATGCTAGATTCCTGCAAATAAAAAGCGAGTAAATGTTTTCAGTGATGCCGCCAAGACATCATGATGTACCAAAATATCAAATCCGTATCGCGGATCAGTGTCCTTAATCCATATGATTGTCGTTGTGAAATCGTTATCGGATCTTGAAATGCATGGGTTTAAACGGCCCCTAGACCCGAGTTAAGGGAAATTAGACGCAAGTAACGAAACGTAACGCCAAAAAAGGACAGTTTACGATTTTGAAATTGTAATCATCTCTTTGGTCGTAAGACGACGAGAGAGAAGACCCGGATTATGACGAATTTACTAGGGAGATTTGTCAGAAATTCTTGCGAATATATGTTTGTCAGTACTTGTTTTGCTTGAGGGAGGATTATTCTTCTCGGTTATCGATATTTAGGTCCCTTCATCAAGAGCGCTTTTAGGTCGTCATCACTCACTACGTCAAGGTTACCAGTCACAATATGTTTGCATGGTGTATAGATAAAGTTCGATCTCAGGAAGCAGAGATCAACTCTATACACCACATGAAACAGCGGACACCCCCTCCCCCCAAAAATCATTGGATTTCATTGTGCTTTATTACATGTACCTTCCGCGTGAAGAGCAACGAGTGGTAGTGAACGCCTCCAGTTTGTAGCCTTAGACCAACATAAGGTTAGGTCAGCTATTCTGCTGGTGGACGTTTCGTCCCCGAGGCCCGCCCCCTGTACAGACCTTTTGGTCTTTGATATATGTTGGCATTTGTGGGAAGTTGATGCTGGGTCGACATCGGGCCTTACAGACTAGTCGTTTGTGTTAAATGCCGTCATTTACATCTGACGACGATACAGCTCACCAATCTCCAGTGTACGAGTTGTCACAGCGAAACAGCTCACCAATTACCAATATACGAGATGTCAGAGCACTTCCATCATAGCTCTCTAGATTTGTATCTAATACCGCTTATGCCGGTGCTAGGGGCCGTGTGGCCATATCATCCAAGTTGCCACATGAACAGGTACAATAAAAGCGTACCTGAGATACAACACATATCATGAATCGTTAGATTCTTGGTATGCGCTTTAGAATATGTTAACCAGAACACTAGTATGTGAAGTCATGTGACGCAGTCAGTATGTCGGCACCTCTTCCCACTTCCCTTATATGTGTTGTAATCCAAGTCCAACTCTAACTGGAGTCGAGCTGTCCCTACTTAATTTGGAAAGTAACTGGGAAATATAACTGGTGTATTTCAACCTACAAGAATAGGTTGGATTGTGTAGATCTTTGACAGACATGAACTATTTCTGAAAAGAATGCATGAAATAGCTGGGCGTAATGTCGTGATTGCCACTGAGGGTTGGTGTTGCATGTAAACCGACACATATTGTATCATACTGCGACATCAAGAGAAATTTCCAAATATAATGGCTACCGGAGACTATACATTTATATAACAGTTTCTGAAATCCTCCTGCAATATCCTTGCATGCTCCATTATCGATTTTCCCTACATGTATTTCAGAGTGTGTTTCAGAGCGCATATCTAAAAATTACTGAGTCGATTTGCTAAAGATAAATTTGTGAAGTTGTATCATTTACAGGAAGATCTAAATGGAATTGATTTATTCTTAGTGACCATCACAGCATATCAAATTATTAATACATTGAACATTGTCAAGGGAGATAAAGGAAAAACACTTTCTTTGACAGTATAATCCCCTTTACTTCAAAATTAAACCAATAAAATATCAAACAGGAAAGTATTGGTTGAAACAGATTTCTTTCTTTCTTGAATGCGAATGAGATTTATTGGTGATAATGATGCCTAACAAATGAGCAAATATATCTTTTATTCAGTTCCGTAGTTACTAATGGGAATATGTAACATTATTGGTTCTCGAAAATTGCTTATCAAATTAGATTGTGCATTAATCACAATGCTAATAAATCAAATTGCAGATTACTTTACATAGTTTTCTCATTTTTGTGTGTCAGCTACGGATCGGGGTAACGTCAATCACACGTTCATCTACGGATCGGGGTAACGTCAATCACACGTTCATCTACGGATCGGGGTAACGTCAATCACACGTTCATCTACGGATCGGGGTAACGTCAATCACACGTTCATCTACGGATCGGGGTAACGTCAATCACACGTTCATCTAGCTTTCACTTTTATGTTGTTACTGACGGTTCAATGCTAATGTACATTTATTTCTACGAAATCGCAGCTGTCCTCTCCCCACACCTATGTGACCACTGCTGCTATCTGGGCAGGATAGTACTTTTAATGGATTAACTTGAATACTAGTGCGAACCTGACATTCTACCAAACTATACTCGTCGTCGGTGGTGTTCTCTACATGATCACGCTAGAAGTTGCTATAATGTTTCATTGTACGGAAAGTGTGATCATCCAACAGTATCCATGCTCTGTACACCCATCATATTGAATTTTGGGTTACTCAGTTTGTTGGTGACGACAGTTTTGCATACATGAGCTTGAGTCGGCTATGATGGACAATCTTCGATTCATCAAAAAATTCAAGCTGCGAAATTATTGTGAAATATTTACCTTCTTGTACCCCCTGTAATGCACCGATACGCATAAAACAAGGGTAAAATTTTCCAAGGTCACATATGTGATCGGGACGTACGAGAGGTGAGAACTAGCCCTTGTACCTTTTTCTGAGAGTATGAGAGCAGTGAAATTACCCTCCATCGTGGTCTACTTCTCGACCAGTGCCCCTCTCCCACCAAACCCTCAGCCATATGACTCACCCCAGATAAATGATAAATATGATGTATATTAGCTCTGAATTCCGGTTTGTTCGCATTGTGGCGACAATGATTTGGCTTGGCGGGAAAATTGAAATAGTTCTTGGAGTTAAAGAAACCTAAAATATAAGATACTGTTTAGACAATCTTTAAATCCGCAAGAATATGCCCAGCCCGATATTAAGTAAGTATCCGCCCTTTTCAAGGGTTCATTATTCGTTATTCACACCGAACCTGAAATAAAGCGACACAGAAAATAAATCAGTGAACATGAATGAATGCAATCCTTTTCTGTGGTACCAGGAATGATAACGCCATGTGCTTCCAAATATACATTTTTGCAAGTTGGATGCTAAAATTAGTGTGAGATTCTTATGCCTTCCTCTGAATTGAAAACTAGGACTGTCTGGTAGATTCTGTTTCCAAACATGAAACAATGATGAAATACTGACATGGGACTGAATGATACGAGTTCAGACATCATTCGCCTCATTCGCCACACGTCTGATAGCGCACCTCTGAAAAAATGCCCCAAAACTCTTAACTGATGGGATGTCCTGATTATTTTGCGAAGTCAGTACCTTTTCTTGTACGTTCGAGACACATATCTAACAGTTGGAGTCTTAATTGAACTTGGCGTTGCCAATTTATCAGTCGGTTTTCAACTAGTTGCGTGATTTCTAGGTGACATTCTTTCCGAGGAATGTACCGATACCATTTGTAGCTTCAGAGATGTAACCGACGCCGAATCGTAAACAACGGAAAATCTTCTAGGATTTACTTTGTAATATCAGCTTTTTATGGAGAACTATGAGCAGTATTTTTGATGATTCCGTGGTACATGGGCCCAGTTTTTGACGTCATATGTATATTGGGTCCTGAATGGGCACAGCGGAGAGGTACGCCTGTTACGATATTTACCAACGCCCAGTGAGAGTGCGTGTTATGTCCGACCGTAATACTCAATGATGTATGCCCTAATTGCGGCATTTCATTCCGCATCTTCAAAGGGTTGTAAAGTTGACAAAACTTGAGATAGATTGTCGTTTTCTTTAGAGAGATCTTGTGTGTTTTACTCTTCCGCCGAACCCCTCTGGTGCTAATTCAGGGACGGTCCCGTCACTCTAATGCCAGAATTGTTTGTCGTTTTTAGGTGTAATATATTCGGTAATATTCGGTTCTTTGTGATGACCGAGCAAATGGTGATTCCCGCTGGAGCTTTGTGCCTATCTGTATGCTTTATCTCTTGTCGGCTATATGTGCCCTGGTAAGTATTCTTGCGGTTAAACACTCGGGTTTTAATAGTCTGCTGGCTTCTGATTATGAGCGATGAACTCATACTGAACTCGTACTGAACTCACTTTCTAGACGTAGAGACAGTTGGTTCCATTTGTCCGAGTTATAATAGGATGTGATGTTTGTTTGTTCTGTGCTTCAAGTATATAAGTACTTTTTATTAGTCTGCGCTATATTTTTTATATTTCCGCACTCTAAGGCATATGCGCCTCACAGGTTCGGTTTGTTTGTAGCGCTGCTCACACAGGACCTGTAATGTTATCGGTGCTGAACTTTTGTCTTCTCTTTAATTCGAGCCTGTTACTGGGCAATTAATGGATTTATCGGCAACAAAAAGTCGGTATTGTTAATTGGTGGCATCACGTGGCTTTTACTATAATAATGTTAACTTTCAATAACCTTCTCACAAAAGGCCCTGTGAAGGCTCACCATCTCATCTCCAGTACGGAACCTCTCATTCCGCTCCACTTAGGGGAAAAACCATTAGTCCGATAATGCAAAGTTTGCACTTCCTAGCCAACTACATCATTTGCAGTCAAAATAATTTGTGTTATACAGATACAAAGATGCATAATCAAACCCCAGGATGTTCGTGACGGTGTAAATGACATGCTCCGCCAGAACTATCAAGTATCCAGTTTAATCTACCAACACAAATGTCTGCTAGTTGAGGATGTCTTCAATTTCCTCCACAGCAATTTTCAACTGTCAAAATAAGAAAACACGGAGGAAGTGTGTAAATAGGCCTATCCAAAACACCCTTACAACATATAAACTCAAAGCATGAACACCCTCCGACAACCATACAACGACGACAAGACTTCTATTCATTTATGGGTTATTTGACGGTTCGTCTACTGGATCGTCCTATGAGCAGCCTCAAGTGTATTGTGACCTGGGACGAGTATAGAGGGATATGAAACGCGGCTCCTCTCTTTGAACTAGAGTTTGTCTCGCTAATTGATATGTGATTAGTGATTGGTTAATTAGTACGCCTCGTCACTGATTGGCGTCTTGTCCGCAAAAGACCGTCACGTGTGCTTCGCTGCGAGTCCCGCCCTGTTTCGCTGGTCAATGCTGGGCGAATACACGTGCTTGTCAACTAGGCTCCATTTACGTGAACGCCAGTCAACTCAATCTAGGCCAAGATTGGTGACCAAAAAAAAGTTTTACAGCTTAACGAATGGCAAAAGGAATACATCATGCAAACGACAAGATACAAAACTAGTGCACGGAGAAAAAAAATCTAAAAAAACAAACGGCCCAAAAGAGTAGTTCAATCACAAAAACATACAAGAATTGTGAGATTTGTTAAGAATTCTAGATATTTGTCATTTTTACGATTTTCACGAGCAATTATTTACAAAAACAAAAATGGAAAATTAAAATAGTTTACGTACTGTCAATGACATGCTTGCATATTTTGTAAAAACTAGCACAGATATACTTCAAAGATTGAGATAAATGAGAAGTTTGATCACAAAGAAGGGGAAAAAATGAGTTTTTCCTTCCCGCTCCGTCCGCTCAGTTATCGGCAGCGCAGAGCGGTCGAAAGTTGTTATGAAAATATGCATCTTTTCGATGAAAATCCCTCAAAAGTTTCTTCTCTCAAAATAGTACCTGTCTCGATCAAATAATCTGATGCCAATTGCTGCAGAAGAACGTCTATAAATCTGGTAAAATCTGGAATGAATTCGTGACGAAAACTAGGCGATGCAAAGGCTCACGCGCGTAGAGCGCGAGACCTGGCAGGCGAGACATACATTCAGCGTGAGCTCGCGGCGGCGCCTTTGATGTCGGGGTACGATTCATATCCCTTTAATATTCGTCCCAGATTGTGACCAATCCGCAAATTCTGATTGCAACAGAGACTCAGATACACACCCATTTTCTAAATGAGGGCATTTAGTAAACATACCTTTCTCTTTATTTACTAAAGAGTTATGTAATAGGCATAGAAACAGGTTCACAGCCTACAATAAGATTGAACCAAAGTTAGACGCCATTTTCATCATGAAAAGAATATGTGGTGAGAAAAGGTACAAGCGCTACATTCGGAAACATATGTCAATCACCAATTAAGGTTTGTGATATCTGTTATCCGAATATAGTGTACTCAATGTGTATTATCCATGACTAAAATTATGTACAAATACAAATTTTCAATCACCTTTCACAACACTCCAACACACACTTCAGAAATTAAGTCAGAAAGATACGACGACGCCATATTTACAAAACTGAGAAAGTTAATTGCGACGAGATGAAGAGTTCAAGACTTGCCAGTCTATATTGAATATTGATATGTTTTGAATCAGGAAATTTACCAGAAAATATGTACATCCCCCATCCCTATGAAAGGGTCTGCTGGAACTGCGGGAATTTCGAATGAAATTGTTAAAGCATTTTGAGCCCCCAATACGGGTCACATTTTACAGAGAATCCAGAAAACGCTACCAGACGAGATATATAAACCATTCCGGGATGCTATTGTCCAAGAATGTTGACAGTGTAATCACCTCTCTCGTATCTCTCGTCATAGAGTCGGCATAAGAGAAAGCCATTCAGTATCTATATGTTCGTCGCCAAAATTCGTTCTTTCTTCTGTATGCTCATGCGCCAATTGGCTTAATGCAGTAGAGGAATATTATTATAACGTTATAGGTACAAACAATGATGTCCCATTTGGACTATCAGTAGTTTCCTTCAAATTCAGTGAAGATGGATAGATATCCTTCACGGTGCCATCCATCTAGTGATCATCAAAAGCAATTTGAATATCGTCCATTAAAGGTTTGGTGAATCATAAAGAACGGGCTGATATAGGGTCATTTTTTTGTAATTTCGGCATATAGGCGTAGGCGCACAGCTGGTACCGCCTGGAATATATATATATATATAATAGGTGATCTAAAGTTAGTGAATGAACCATTAATATTTTAGCAAAACTAAAACGGCAACCATTCCAGTCTTAAGATCGAATCTTTTGATTCAACTGATTCGTCCAGAACAACTATATTTAGCAAATCTACATCAAAATTGTAAAGTAATCCATTTCACGTATAAATATAAAACTGTTACAGAACTCGCGAAAACAATGATAGAAATTCGAAATAATTTAACTAAATAAATGATTCGTTGAAATAATTCAATCTTAGAAACCATCTTCTTCACAACACAGTTTGTATGAGTTTTTTAGGTCATTTTTTTTAATAATGACACCGAGCCGCTTTTCTTCGTTAACATTGTAAATTTTTAATTGATTCAATCCTAGGTCTAGTGTATCAGTACCAGTTCAGTGATGTGCGAAATTCAATAACGTTACCAGATTGGCTAAATCTTATAGCCCATTTCAGTTCTTTGTTATTGTTTTTAGTAACTCATGGAATCAAGTTTAGATTTTTGTTACTGTCTTTAGTAGCAGTTTTGGTTTGTTATTGAAAACAGCCACGGTCATTGGAAACTGTGTTGTGTTACTGTGTATAATGCCGCTTTGGAAGCTCGTTATAAAAACAGTAAGGTTACTCAAATTCGTACTTTATTGGACTAATAACCGACATCTCTTATATTGCACCGTTTAGGTAATATTTTTGAAGATAACCTCTCTATCTTAGTTTTCTGGCTACTGACATTAATATATGAGTGGACAGGGTCTTGTTAAAGGATTTTTATCAATATTTTTTTCTCTCTGGAATATGTGTCAGAAGAGTTAGTACTTAACTAAGATTTTTTTTTTAATTTTTCCTTTTCCCGTGTGGGCGTATTTAAGCCTTTTTGGCAGCTCTATTTAGCTCCCAGTAAGATATGCATATTTGTGGAATGAAAGCGAGGCAGCCAATCTGTGACGTCACAGACGCGAGAGCTCGCTAATGACAGGTAGCAATTTAGTATGGATTACATACTGGGAGAGATTTCTTTTAGTGGCATTTAGAAGTTGGGAAGTAGATAAATAAACAAATTGCTTATGGATAACAACTTCTAGTTTATTCGGGACGACGTTTTGATACAGTTATCGTTCTCGAGTCAATGACATCAATAAATCACTAAGCAGTATATATTCATCCCCAGCGCGTATGACCTACTGATCCAGGAACCCCACCGTGCCTTGTTAATTAATCCATGAAGCCTACTATAGTAGGCTCCATGATTAATCCAGCCATGTCCACAAGTCTAATCCTGTCCTATTAAATATTTCTCACCTGGTATAATACTATTGGTATCATACTGTTGACATTTACTCAAGGAACTGTATATATACTGCTTATTTATTTATAGCTAGACAGCATTAGTTTAGCGCTCAGAGTGAACGGACGTACTTTTGTGTTCTGCCAAACCAGCCAAGCTTTCCCAGCCTTTGTGTTCCTCTGCGGTCTTTGTTCCCCGGGCGTTACAGGATTACCTAAACTACAACAACAGTGGGAGAAACCAGCCAGCCAGAGCTAAGTTTTGAATTCAATTTTTGCACCTAGACTAATATTTTCTATCACTAAAGTCACCCCTTACCAAATAACAACTAGTCCTGATCTAAACAAAAACAAATCAAACAATGGAAGCCTCCCAATCCACCGTAAAAACGCCTAAAAGGAAACTCTCAGAAATCAACACTGATCAAACCCCACCTCACAAAAAACACGCGCCCTGTCCCAAATCCCCAAGTAGTCTAGCAAATTTTATCGCCATCATTCATAGTTTAACTCAACTGAGAGCATGTAAATTCCCAAAGGCCAAGGTAGCAAACGATCTAAAAAAAATGTGCTGGTGACGTACATCAAATCTTTGAACTTCCGGGTGGTGATCTGAAAGTCCACTGCAAATCACAAACTCAGTACGACAAATTACTACGTTTAGACCTGCTAGCAGATAAACCTGTCTCGGTAAAACAATTCATACAGCGTAGAGAGCAATGCAAAGGAGTAATTTATGGAATTGACCTCAGTGTCAAACTAGAAGACATTTTCCCCACTCTCTCAAAACAAAACGTCGTATATGCCAAAAGAATGCAAAAGAACAAACAGGAAACGACAAGCATTATGCTAGTATTCAAAGGATCAAAATTACCGGAAACTGTCCGGCTATGGCTTCGTAACATTATAGTTAAACCTTTTTTTGACACACCAAAACGATGCCACAACTGTCAGAAATATGGTGGTCATATAGCTAGATTTTGTAAATCCCAAGTTGTATGTGCGAAATGCTCTGGAAATCATAATTACGAAGAATGTACTGAAACAAAAGTAACATGTGTAAACTGCAAAGGCAACCATTCAACGGCCTACAAAGGTTGTACAGCTTTCAAAGAGGCAAAAAGAGTTGAATTCACTAAAGCAGAAAAAGGGATTTCTTAAGCAGAAGCTGTAAAAGAAACCAGAATCAATAGAAAATTCAGTATAGAAATGACCACCGCTCTACACAATACAAAGGCAACTGAGACAATAGTCACAGCCGTGAACACAAACTCAGGTGATACAATGGAGACCGAAAACAATGAACAAGAAACAGAAACAAAGAACCTAACCAAGCTAGACCTGTTGGGCTTTATCAACATTGTGTTAAACTCAGTTATTAACCCCCTGCAACCTAAGCTTAATAAGACCGACATGATAGTAAAAATTGCGCGGAACTTCCTTAATTGGGAGTTTAGCTCCGATGAAATTATTAACTGGGGGAAAAATCCGAAATACGATAAGAAAACATCCACACCCCTAGAAAAGTCTATCCCGGCCCTCAACATAACAACATAAGATAATCCACTTGCCAATGCATCAGTCACAAAACGAGAGATATAACTAATACAAAATTCAACAAAAACCAATTATCAATACTCCAATGGAATGCCCGAAGCATCGGGAAAAACGGGGACAATCTTAAAGTCTTAGTAAATGAAATCAGCCCAGATATAATTTGTGCTCAGGAAACATTTCTGAAGCCAGGAAAAAATAAATTTACAACAAACTGATATAAGTCGTATAGATCAGACAGACTTACAGGTGCACTAGGGGGAAACCTGATATTAATAAAAGAGCATCTGATTCACATCGAACTAGATAAAAGCCCTACCAGTGACGCTCTCGAATGGCACGCTATCCAGGTCTTCTTCAATAACAAACCTATTAACATCATTAATTTATATGCCCCAGGAAGTCTAAAGAAAATCTCCCCAAAAGAACTGGACAACATCACAAAGAAATTTAACTCCCCTATTATCATATGTGGTGATTACAACAGTCATAACCCCATTTGGGACGACAATTGCACCAAGGCGGACGAAAAAGGCCAAGTAGTGGAAAAATGGCTTGACCAAAATAACCTATGCTATTTAAATAATGGCCACGGGACGCGAATAGACATGAACACCGGTAAACTACATGTATCTGCAATAGATTTAACTATTGTCTCCCCTGATCTAGCTGTTAAATCCGAATGGGAAGTGATTCCTGACACGCTTGACAGCGATCACTTCGCCATTCTGACGAAAATTAGTATAAAACCGGACAGACGCTCTCCCACGCTTCCAATACTCCAAGGCAGACTGGGAAAGCTTCCAAAACGATTGCCAAAGTCTAATTCATGACGATATACTTAGTAATGATATAGAGACTTTCAATGAAAATATAACCAGCAAACTTCTAAACATAGCACAAAGACATATTCCAGTTACGAATAAGCGGCCCAACAAAAATCCAATGCCTTGGTAGAACCAAGAGTGTGGAAAGAACATCGCAGGAAAGAAAAAAGCAGTAAGAAAATTCAAAAAAAGTCGGCTCCAGAGTGATCATGAAAGATATAAGGAACTGAAAAGAATAGCAGAAAAAAGCGTCAAAGAAGCTAAATCAAGATGCTGGGAAGATTTTTGCAACACTATAGATACGAAAACTAACTCAAAGAAAGTATGGAATAAAATAAAAAGCATTCAAGGGAAAGCAACGAACACAATACCTGTACTAAACAAAACAAAGAGAACTAATCTCGAAAAGGCAGAATATCTTGCTGAATCATTCGCATCAAACAGTAGCGATAGCAACCTGAAACCAGAATTCAGAAAAATCAAACAAGAAACGATCCTGGAAAATGACACAAACGATTATATAGAAAACTACCGTAACGGAGACTTTAATATCAATGAATACAGAAAAGCTTTACGCTCTAAAAAAGAAAGTTCACCCGGCGAAGACAAACTAGGGTATACAATCCTAAAGCACCTACCAAACAACACTCAGGAACTAATTCTAAAACTAATTAATGTGAGCTGGAAGACCAAACAACTCCCGAACAAATGGAAATCATCTATTGTTATCCCAATACCAAAACCTGGTAAAGACCCATCAGACAGTAAGTCATATAGGCCGATCTCACTGACGTCAAATTTATGCAAAATTATGGAAACCATGGTCAAAAATAGACTTGAATATCACCTGGAAAGCAACAACCTGTTAAACAAAACACAAAGCGGCTTTCGGAAAAAAAGAAGTACTTTAGACCACATAGCCAGACTCCAACACTCAATCAAAAAGGGTAATGCCAAACACCAATATACATTAGGCATTTTCTTGGATATAGAAAAGGCATTTGACCTTGTATGGCAGGACGGGATTATCACCCAATTAAACAACCTAGGAATTAAGGGCAGGATACAACACTGGATAAAAAAATTTCTTCATGACCGAAACTTCAAAGTTCGTATTGGTAACACCATATCCATGGACCACCAGCTAGATAACGGCACCCCACAGGGCAGCGTCATAAGCCCCACCCTTTTTAACATCCTGATTAATGGCCTGGCCAACGAAATTGACACAAAACATCCTGAAATTGAACAATCACTTTTTGCTGACGATGCTGCCATGTGGAAATCTGCTGGCTCGATAAAAAAATTAACAAGTATAATGCAAAAGGTACTAAATACAGTTAGCAACTGGGCCGATAAATGGGGATTCAAATTTTCAGCTGTCAAAACTACCGGTGTGCTATTCTCAAATAAACAAAACACAGACATCACGCTATCACTAGGAGGCCAGAAAATCGAGTTTAAGAATAGTGTCAAATACCTAGGTATGATCTTCGACCGAAAACTCACTTGGAAAGACCACATCGACCAATTAATTATTCGGTGTAACAAAGACCTGAACCTTATGAGGTGCGTATCGGGTACCAACTGGGGGGGCCAATAAACATAGCTTAATCAAATTATATCAACCACTCATCAGATCCAAAATAGACTATGGTTCAATCGCCTACCAATCAGCATGCAAGACCCAGTTAAAAAGAATAGACAGCATTCAGTATTCGGCCTTAAAAATAGCCACCGGGGCGTTCAAAGGAACTCCTCTATGTAGTCTACAAATAGAAACTAATGAAAAACCCTTACATTTAAGACGAGAAGAGCTGTCAATGAAATATGCAGGGAAAACAATAGCCAAGGGCGAAAACCACCCATGCCACAACATTTTTGGCCCAAAAACCGAATACGAATACCTAAAAACGAAATGGGAAAAAGACTCCGCACCACTAGGTTACACGATAGGACGATTATTCCAAGAACACGACATTCCTATCTCTTGTATCTCTGACACTGATAAGGTCAATAGACCACCATGGCAACTAATCACACCACACGTGGACACGAATATACATAGCTACATCACCAAACAGGACAACCCAGAGCATATAAGGGTCACTGCCCTCGAATATATTGACACACATTGGAAAAATCGCTTGAAAATATATACAGACGGCTCCAAAAACACAAGTCACAATACATGATCTGCATTCGTTGTACCAGAACTTGACATTCACGAAGGTTTCAAACTACCAGACAATATGTCTGTATACACCACTGAATTAGTCGCCATAATCAAGGCCCTCGAATGGGTTCTTCAGAATCGACCGGTTTCCACCGTTATTCTCAGCGATTCCTTAAGCCGACTGGTATCTATAGAGAACTCCAAATCCGACAGCAGACCTGACCTCATACACGAAATAGAAATTGTATGTACACAAATACGAGACAATGACATTGACGCCATTTTAGCTTGGATTCCCGCCCACGTGGACGTTAGGGGAAATGAAGCCGCCGATAGGACAGCCAAAGACAGCCTCACCAAAACTGCACCTGACGTGCATATAGGACTAGGAACCAAATAACTGAATTCTATCATTAAAACCAGAATATATAGTAAATGGGAAAAGGAATGGAACGAAGAAAACCGAGGTAGATGGCTACATAGTATTCTAGATAAGGGGAAAAGACAGAGTTGTGGATTCCAGCTAGACAGTAAACGTGACGACCGCATCATCACAAGATTAAGACTAGGCAAAACAGGACTAAAATCACACCTCTCTAAGCTAATAAAAAACACATCACCACTATGCATCTCATGCAACAACGAAGAAGAAACGATAGAACATTTTATACTCAAATGCCCCAAACATGACCCCTATCGCCGCACACTGGAAAACGAGCTCAAAAACTTAAATGTCCCTCTGTCGTTGGCTTCTATATTAAATCCTAAACCACCTCTTATAAACAAGGTGTACACCACCTTACTAGCTTACATCAAATCGACTGACTATTACTCTACCATTTAATACTATATGGTTACACCAAGAAACCAAAGACCAAATTTAAATAAATGTAGCACGCTTAGAGTCAAAACTATATTACAGGGGCGGAAATAAGGGTCAGTGATCAGAAATGACTGACCAAATTTGGACACTAACCAATCAAAATGTCATAGCAATAACATAGACAAATTCACTGTTCAAATTAAAAGCTCCTAATAATGAGCACCGATCAAATTGTGTTCCCTTATTTCCAACCCTCGTTAACGAATGTTAACCGTCCGGTTTTCTAGCAGGGGCAGAAGACTGGAGGTTATATCAAACATTCACAATCGGCTTTAATTATAATAATATTGTTATTTATAATATTTTGTACCTAATTAATTATTGCTATTGATCATGTGTGACTTAGATCACGATAGTGCCTGTCGGTGGCAAAAAATAACACCAGAAAACAAGAAACTACAAACTCTTCTATGCTTTGTAATACAGGCACAGCACACTGAAGACCACAGACGAGTAAGACCAGCCATGAAACAGAGTACCGATGACGACAAATATTATAAAACAGCACCGTGAGTGACAACACCCCAGAAACCACCCTGACCTAGCCATTTCAGTGGAATCACCAAAACCCACACCTTGACCACGGACAATCAACGGAAACAAGAACAGCTTCTACATTCAAAGCAAATCGAACAATACCTACCACAACCACGGACAGTTGAAACCATACTCACTGAAGATAACACAGATCAGATGTGCCACACCTGAGTTGCCACCGATGTAATATATGCTCCTTTGACTTTCACCTATATAGGATGTAGACCTGCCATCCTGTACCCCAATACCCACTCCAAGCAATTGTTACAGGCACAGATTTCTGGAAGAACCCGCCTATGGTTCTCCCAGTTTTTTTCTGGACGGCGTTGTGTGTACAGAGGGGTACAAAGACAAAGGAATCACCCACGCGACTACAATATACAATGAAGATATACTTACCAATATAACCTAATCAAAAACCAAGCGATGAACCTGTACATAGACAAATCTTCTATTCTAAACTATTTATATCTCCATCCGCACATTTATTATTATTTACTTATTTATTTATTTATTTATATATTTATTTACTTATTTATTTGTTTATTTGATAATACAGCCCTTGTAAACATCTTTAACAAACTAAGAAATGTAACGTGTAATTAAAATAAAACATTGAGTTGATGGGCTGCGAAATCCGTACGGGAAGCGGCCCTTAAACTGCAATTTCAAACATAGCTAGACAGTAAACGTGACGACCGCATCATCACAAGATTAAGACTAGGCAAAACAGGACTAAAATCACACCTCTCTAAGCTAATAAAAAACACATCACCACTATGCACCTCATGCAACAACGAAGAAGAAACGATAGAACATTTTATACTCAAATGCCCAAAACATGACCCCTATCGCCGCACACTGGAAAACGAACTCAAAAACTTAAATGTCCCTCTGTCGTTGGCTTCTATATTAAATCCTAAACCACCTCTTATAAACAAAGTATACTCCACCTTACTAGCTTACATCAAATCGACTGACTATCACTCTACCATTTAATACTATATGGTTACACCAAGAAACCTAGGACCACATTTAAATAAATGTAGCACGCTTAGAGTCAAAACTATTTTACAGGGGCGGAAATAAGGGTCAGTGATCAGAAATGACTGATCAGATTTGGACACTAACCAATCAAAATGCCATAGCAATAACATAGACAAATTCACTGATCAAATTAAAAGCTCCTAATAATGTGCACCGATCAAATTGTGTTCCCTTATTTCCAACCCTCGTTAACGAATGTTAACCGTCCGGTTTTCTAGCAGGGGCAGAAGACTGGAGGTTATATCAAACATTCACAATCGGCTTTAATTATGATAATATTTTTATTTATAATATTTTGTACCTAATTAATTATTGCTATTGATCATGTGTGACTTAGATCACGATAGTGCCAGTCGGTGGCAAAAAATAACACCAGAAAACAAGAAACTACAAACTCTTCTATTCTTTGTAATACAGGCACAGCACACTGAAGACCACAGACGAGTAAGACCAGCCACGAAACAGAACACCGATGACAACACCCCAGAAACCACCCTGACCTAGCCATTTCAGTGGAATCACCAAAACCCACACCTTGACCACGGACAATCAACGGAAACAAGAACAGCTTCTACATTCAAGCCAAATCGCACAATGCCTACCACAACCACGGACAATTGAAACCATACTCACTGAAGACAACACAGATCAGATGTGCCACACCTGAGATGCCACCGATGTAACGATTGTCTAATGCAAATATGATCCTTTGACTTTCACCAATATAGGATGTAGACCTGCCATCCTGTACCCCAATACCCACTCCAAGCAATTGTTACAGGCACAGATTTCTGGAAGAACCCGCCTATGGTTCTCCCAGTTTTTTCTGGACGGCGTTGTGTGTACAGAGGGGTACAAAGACGAAGCAATCACCCACGCGACTACAATATACAATGAAGATATACTTACCAATATAACATAATCAAAAACCAAGCGATGAACCTGTACATAGACAATTCTTCTATTCTATTTATATCTCCATCCGCCCATTTATTATTATTTACTTATTTATTTATTTATATATTTATTTACTTATTTATTTGTTTATTTGATTATACAGCGCTTGTAAACATCTTTAACAAACTAAGGAATGTAACGTGTAATTAAAATAAAACATTGAGTTGATGGGCTGCGAAATCCGTACGGGAAGCGGCCCTTAAACTGCAATTTCAATCAATTGATGTCAAATACAGGCAAGATTTCTGGAAGAACCTACCGTGTTCCCAAGGGCGTCGTTAGGGAAGTCACCTCGAAAAACTCTGAAGATTTTTTCTGGACGGCTTTATGTCCACGCGATTATAAGACATATTTATCAGCATAACCTAACCAATAACAGACTTACCAACTTGTACATAGCGACTCTTCTTTACTTGTATTTATATTTCCCACTGCTCTCTCATTGTTATTTATTATTTAATTATTTATTTTAATATCTAGTGCTGCAAAAGATCTTAAGTTAACGAAGAAATGTACCGTGAAAGTTAAATAAAACATTGAGTTGATGGGCCGCGAAATCCGTATGGGAAGCGGCCCTTAAACTACAATTTCAATCATTGATGTCATTGACTAGTACCTTTATCGAAACGTCGCCCTGAATAAACTAGAAGTTGTTATCCATAAGCAATTTGTTTATTCATCTACTGGGAGAGAGTACTGATCAGCGATACTGATTTGATATTTTTGGAACATCATGATGTCTTGCCGGCATCATTGAAAACTGTTGACCGCTGCTCTCTTGCAGGAAACAAGCCTATGTTTATGTATACTATGATTGTCTTTTTGAATTTGGTGCTAATACTGTTATGTGGAAAATGGAATAAGTCTTTGGATTATGGACGCGGATATTCTCTAATGGACGACGGCTGGATTATGAATGACGGACTAGACGCTTGTAATTAATTAGCTGTGACAAATCCAATTATCGGCTTTATCTGAACTGTGATTTCGTGGGCTTCTTCACAATTCGACTCGAGATTACTACCGCCTTATAAATAGAAGTGTAAATTGATTCCAAAATGCCGTATTGTGCCGCCTACGGTTGTACAAACGAGCAGAAAAAAGGTTATGGGGTGAACGTCAAGATGTCCATTTATGTCCTCTGTATATAGATCATCATTTTCGATTAATCATACAGCGATATACGCGATGGAGTAATCGCAAACCCACAGCTTAATATATAGCTCAGACAACTGCCCGCAGGAGACGGTCGCCTGTCTGACGTCACAAGGTCACGTGACGCCTAAGCTCATTAACGGGTTAACTGACGGAAATTGAGCTACAGCCTAAGACAGTCTATGGGATTCTATCGAGGGGTTTTTGATTGGATACGTACATGTATCTGTATTACAGCATATGACCATTCGCATCAAACTCTCTTGAGAAACATTGAGAGCGTTATGTAATATTCACAGACTTCCAATGCAGCAGGTGTTTCAAAATAGCAGTATGTGTACCGTCTCGGTCAAGATCTTTGGTGCATTGTGAAAATCGAAACTTTTTTCGATAAATGAAGTTCTGGTTCGGAATGATTCGTATGTATTTCTTTCTTGGATCTCCGAAGGATTCACTGGTTACTTGATCTTTCGTCGACAAACTGCCTGTACTGGAATCCGAATGCGAGTGCGAATGAAAACCTATTTTTTCAAAAACTATCTATGGTAACAGTTTCGAACTAAAAAAATGTTTGCAACCAAATTATAATCATTCAATGTTCCTTGAGAGGCCGCGTTTTAACATCGAACGTCACAAACACTATGGTATGCTTGTCGCAATGTTTTGCTGTGACCAAATCGGCCTATTGCCACATTTCTTCATATTCTGGTCGTCAAAGCCGACATTCAATATTCAGCCGTCGTCCATAAAGAATTTCCGCGTCAATAATCGAAAGATATTTTTCATATGACAGTTAGCATTAGAAACTTAGCCCAAATTACATGCGCTTCAAATGTATCCATCGCCTCTCACAAATGTGCAGTGGTCCGACGATCTTTCATTATGGATTATGGTTTTATTATGAAATATTTGAAGAAAATTCACTAAAATGCAACTCTCAAGTAAAGGGGCTTTTATTACCTGTCCGAGATACTTGACGCGTAGCCCTGCCCAAATGCAATCAATGATGTTTCTCTTGCATTCATGTTTGAAAAACGCCCTGGTGGAATTGGGTTGAAAGATAAGATTGCATTGGTCGAATAATTATGGACTCGACAACAACATGACATCAATGACCATCTGCCAAGTAATGTCTTTATCTGACTAAAACAACGGCTGTCTGGATGTCGACGACGACGATGCTAGGTTAAATATGACTTTATTGACATGTCGCCTGTACATGTGTCGTCTTTTCAGTAGCACCTGAGGAGTTTTTAGGGTGTTAGTGGGATATTTTGGAGAAACCCTATTGTATAATTCTATTCTCTCGATTTAGACCTCAAGGAACAAATATCCGAGCAGTCTGACATAGATGCATTAAAAGATGTTAATGCTAAACTCCTAAAGCAAAGGGAAGCTGCTTCTTTCGTAGAATGAGACCATTTCTTGATTTAAGGTGAAGCACATCGTGGAGATTTAAGCTAAAAAGTGATGTTCGAGGAAGACGGACATCTTATCAAGGAAGACTAAATGGTTACAATTTTTTGCCAAACAGTTTTTGGATGTTTAGCACCGTCACTTTTTCTGGGGAAAAATCGCTTTTTCTTCGAATTGATGTTCCCAGGCATTTGCATAGATTAGTGAGAGACCATTGAAAATTGTACACTCTTCGAATACCAATGACGACAAATTGTGGACGAAAGCTCAAGAGGAGAGAAAACCTGTAAGAGATTCACGAACCCTCGATATAAATTCTCGAATACATGTAATTCGCCAGAACTACCATATATTCCTTCAACTTTTTATGTTCTTATCAATGCACCAACATGTGGCCAAGACTATTTCTCCAAGATAATGTTCTGGCTGTGGGGTTGATTCTTGAACTAAACATGAAACTTACATAACTATTTCTTTCAAACACACTTGTTATACTTGTTGGATAACCTCCCAGAGTCATTGTTGCAGATGAGTAAGCAGACCCATTCGCATATTATAAGATGTAACTATTTTAATTCCTTAACCAGGTAATAGCAATATCTACAAATAAATTAATATATTATTTGGGGCTTCATCTATTGGAACGATGTATCAAATTTACTCTGTAGATCGACTAGAACTTCTCGCAAGTTGGGTCTGTAAGTATAATTTGCTTCGCCTATATTTCTATGAATAGGGCGAATTGTATCAAAATTCAACTAGTTGGAGAGTACTGTAGGCTAATCTTCTTCTCGTTTTAACCACCCAAGTCACTTATTGCAGGTGTATACACCGTGGTTTATTCACACCGCTTTACCAAGAGTGTTTCACCAAGAGATATATTAATGTCGGAAGCCATAAAGCATTCTGTAGCTCTACTGCATACAAGAGATATCATTCATGGGATGTTTCTTTGTTTATAGAGTTGCCTGAATTTCTCATTAAAAATATCTCTGTGAAATTTGGCAACACAGTATCTCAACAGCATATAGGTATTCCAATGGGTACGAATTGTGCATCCCTGTTGGCTGACTTATATCAGGTCTCTTATGAATATGACTATATACAGGCGCTTTCAAAAACAAATTCATTCAAACCCCGTTCCTTCTCATTCACCAAACGCTATATAGACGATCTTCTGCCTGTGGATAATCGCAATATAAATGACGCAGTGAAGGATATATATCCACCTTCTCTGGATTTGAAGGAAACTACAGATAGCCCTAGCCACAACATATTTAGATCTTTATCTCTATGAAAATGAAGCGGGCCTTTCCCCTTGTCGAGTTAATGACAAATAAGATGATTACAATTTCGACATCGTAAACTATCCCTTTCTGGACATTAATATTTCAGTGGAACATGCATATGGCGTATACATATCTCGCCTAGTAGCATTTGCTAGATCCTGTGTTAAATGTGACGATTTTGATCGTCACAAAACATTGTTGCAGAAATTGATAAAACAGGGCTATACCACCAAGCTCCTCCGCTCAGTCTCTCAAATTTAGCGATACATATCGCATGCTGACAGCAAAATGCGAGCGTAGCGTGCAAGATCTATGGCGTTACGTTACGTAACTTGTGCCTAATTTCGCTTAACCTGGAGCTAGGGGCCGTATGAACCCATGTACTTCAAGATCCTCATGGTGCTCATATGAACAGTCACAATCAAAGCTTGACTGAGATACATCATTCTCTAGATGACGACTTTACAACGAATGTCATGGATTAAGAACACTGATCAGCGATTTTTGAAACATCATGGTGTCTTGCCGGCATCATTGAAGATTGTTGACCGCTTCTCTCTTGCAGGAAACTAGCCTATGTTTAAGTATACTATGATTGTCTTTTTGAATTTGGTGCTAATACTGTTATATTTAATATGGAATAGGTCTTTGGATTATGGACGCGGATATTCTTTAATGCACGACGGCTGAATTATGAATGACGGGCCAGACGCTTGTAATTTTTAGGTCTTCTTTACCAGTTTCAATATGTATTGATAAAGTTCAACGATTCACAATCACAATTCGTTTTTATTCGTTCCATTTAAACTTATTCAAGGTTAAATATTTTAGTAGCTCTGCTGCAACGCGATGTTTCGCAAATTTCGCATATTATTACAATTGTGACAAAACGCATTTACTGCATGCAACGTTAACGCGTTTTGTCTCGTGACAAAATACGAAATTTGTGACAAAACGCGTTGCAACATGGCTTTAGATTTAGTGTATTAATATGAAATGTTTGTCGGCTTCCATGAATTTGAAATAGCGAACCCTCTGTTTCCTACAGGATCCTTGGAATGTTGATAATGTCCAGTGTTTTATCCATGTTTTACAGTTCACGAATAACCGGCCTTGGTGCATTGGGGTTGTATAGACTGACTATATAATGGAAGACACGCTATATTTTGACACGTCTTCGTGATATTGGGAGGTATGTTGCTTCTGATGACATCTATTCTAGGACATTTTAGGACTATTCTAGGTTATTTCGTTTAGAGCCACCAGAGTTAAAACAGAATACACAAATGACGTCTACTGTCGGGTGAGTTCGTTAAATCTGCGAAGTACTTGACTGTGATATGAACCTGAATGATTTCTGTCTATGGCGGTGATGTCTATGTTGTAGATATTGAAATGGTAATGCGCGATTTGATGTCTTGACACGTTTCCAGCTTTTTCTTTTTAATAGTGATGTGTTTCGCATTCGCTAGATTGAAAGTGCTTGATTGCAGCAAGTCGCAAAAATACCGAGAAAATGCTACCAAAACGATGTCGTCTATTTTTCGTTTATCAGCATACTATACACGACCCACCCTGGCCTGTGTGTTGTAAGTCGTCAGTCAACCGTTGTTGTATGCTGGAGGGAATGCCTAGGTTGACTGATGAGTGTGCCGCTACACCATATTGTTTCGCGAAATTACAGTATATTTACAATGTTAAAAGGTGAAATGGTTAACCCATAGAATATATGATATTTCAACGGTTACTTTAGCTTATGCAGTGGAAGCGGGGTCGCTAAACTTTCGAGAATACCTGTTCAAATGGGGTTTCAATCGCTCAGTTTTTCTCGAATGAACCACGATTGTATCGCGATATATTATTTCTTGAGTGAAACATGATTGCAAACAGGAGAAAAAACCTTCGCACCGGGCATTCGCGATTCGGTCGTTGTCTCTGATAATAAGACCAGAACAGACCAGCTAGGCTGGCAGATTGTCAACTTGATCATATTGTGTTTTCCTTTAGTCGTTCGGTACCAGCTCTGTTGCAACGCGCTTTATTACATATGTCACAATTTGACAATATGCATTAATAATACATGCATAGGCAACGCGTTTTGTCACAACTGAATTGTGATAAAACCAGTCAGGGCTGTTGATTTCAATGACGAATCTTGACGGGACGACCAGTTTTGTCCAAATATGAGTCAGTTGAATCACCAAACCCATCTGCATATTCATCAATGCATTTAAAACACCGTGAAAGAACGTGAAATAATTTGGAGCAGCTACGTCATCTATATATGTGAGGACATACAGGATCTTTTTGAACAAGCATCGTACACCCCAATCCATGTATTCGTTATCGATCTGAAGTAATTTGAAGCACCTAAGTCATCTACATATGAGAACAATGGAATTGGATCCCAAAGCCACAAATTTATCTACATTGCCATGTGTGTGACAATATGCGGAAATCCTTCGGACACCTTCGTTATCTATGTATTGAATGAAATCTCCTGCAATAATTTGGAGCACACAAGTCATCTACGGTACAGTCGAAGGGATTTGGATCAGGAAAATTTTGAGTTCAAAGATCTAAAAATGACCTTTAGCAACGTGCAAAACAGCTCTCTTCCGCATGCGTTTCTGTCATGGGTGCACGTCAGAAGATTTTAGCACGTCTTTTTATGGTTCCAATCATGGGTTCTTCCATGTGCAGATTGCATAGCTGCCCTGAATCATTTTAAGGTCATATAGGGAATGTAGACCAAAGTATGCCGAAGGACGCACACGTATGTCGAGATAATCCGATGCAGATATTTTGATGATCAAGTTGCTCCAAACAATCTTCAAGCTATTATCCCATGGATATGTAGATGACATAGGTTCTCCAGTTCACTCCAAGGTATGCAGGTGACATATGCAGTTGACTTTGGTACCCAAGCTTTCACACACGTAAATGATTCGCGTATGTCCTTTTTGATTTATATTGTGACATTTGCTTAGACATGCCCCATGTCAACGCGTTTTGTCCAAATTGAAAACATTATCAGATGCCACTGTAATGCATTTTGTCGTAATTGCGACAAAATGCGTTGATTCTACATACCTTGTTAACGTGCTTTTGTAATTGTGACAAAATGCAACAGCTGCGGCAATACGCATTGACCCTGCATATAGTTTTAACACATTGTGACAAAAAGAGCATTTTGTGACCAAACCCCGCAGACTGCGTCTGAAATATAGTAATATCGTTCTCCGTTGAACATCTGACCGGAGCGGTCCCTTGTGGTTCAGTAAAGATGAACAAACTTTCTCTCTGAAAATTCACATACAACTATGTATTTTTATATCGACATGGATGATATTTTATGAGCAGGACAACGTTCTGGAGAAACGATTGTGATTCATTAGTCCCGATTAGATGATTACTTTCGTTAACGGGACGCACTGCACAAAGGATATTTTTCCCCAACAAAGACATTCGCATGCACACGTCGAGTGCCCACACCAATTTTCAGCTCGTTCAGTGACTTCAAACACACTAACAGATTCGTCTCGAATGACGGTAAGATTCATGGAAGAGATGTGGACGCAGCCATAGAGCTTTAAACACCTCCACATCATATGTTTGAAAGCCGGTGTAGATATTTTGTGCAAACAATCCACGCATGTAACACTATCTTGATTATCTGAGCTTTTAGCTTTTAGACATGGATATAAATGCATTTCCCAATAGGTCATCGCGTTTAAACTACCTCAGTTGGAAAATGTCGTCTCTACTAATAATAAACAGGTCTGAGCAGTGTCACTTCACTGTGCAGAGAGAGTGTAGCGCAAATAGAAATGTTCGTGTGATCTCATCAACACCAGACCATTACAGGTGTAGAGGTGGATCAACAAAATAATGACGAAGTCCATTAAGGGCGTATTTATTTGAGCATCATTTGAAATATACGGCTTTGAATACTGGTACATTTTTGTTTGCATTCTACGGACGATGTTCGCCTCACGACGGCTTATAGATCTCGGAATACAAAGTGTGACAATATATTCATTTGTTGCGATCGATGGTAAGTGTGTTCCAAGAGTTGTGAGGCGCACGAAACTCTGTATTCATGCTGCGAAATAATTTTGAACTATATATCTCACCTGCACACTCTAAAATGAGCCAAAACGTTTGAAATGACCTGGTATGCTAGTCAATCTCAGCGTGACTGAGATACATCTTTTTTTTAGATGACGACTCTATAACGAATATTATGGATTAAGAATACTGATCAGCGATACGGATTTGATATTTTTGGAACATCATGATGTCTTGCCGGCATCATTGAAAACTGTTGACCGCTTCTCTCTTGCAGGAAACAAGCCTATGTTTATGTATACTATGATTGTCTTTTTGAATTTGGTGCTAATACTGTTATGTGGAAAATGGAATAGGTCTTTGGATTATGGACGCGGATATTCTCTAATGGACGACGGCTGGATTATGAATGACGGACTAGACGCTTGTAATCCAAAAATCCCAATGGTCAACGGGGTGGTCCAGTCCTATAATGGGCTGAGAATTGCCTCCTGTATAGTTTTCTTCGTGCGTATATATATACGCAAACCCCAAATTATATGATCCGCCTTAGATATATGACATATCTGATATACATTGGCTCTGAATTCTGATTGTATTTCGTATGGTGGTAAAACTGATTTGGCCAAGCGGGAAAATCAGCAAGGGTGTAATCAATTGAAACCTTTCTTGAAGTTTGACATACATTTGCACGTTAGTTGTTTTCCTACGATATACAGATACATTACTGTTTTTAACAATCATAGGGATATGCCGCCGGTAGATGAACGCTATCCTTTAAGATTCATTATTCAAAAGAGTTAGTTACAAAGCGAAAGAGAAAATGATATAGTAAACATAAACTACTATCTTGTATCTGTTTCTGTGATACCAGCAATGATAAAACAGTGCGAGATTCTTACGCTCTTCTCGGATTTGAATAGTTGAACTGTGTGGTCGATTCTGTGTCTAAACATAAAACAATGCAAAAATACGGACAGGGAGATCGAAACGACTGATACGTGTTCAGACGGCATACACCTCAGTGTCTCTCATATTTTACGCGTCTGATAGCATACCTCTCGGTCCAGCGTCCACGTTAACGTAAAAAATACAATCAAAAACTTAGCTGACGGTGATGTCTTGTTCATTTGGACGATGTCATTACCTTTTATAGCATGGTTGAGACACATATCTAACATAATCGGATTGGATAACAGCGTCGTCAATTTACCAAGCTATTTGAAGTAAGTTTAGTTGAAGTGATGTCTGAGCCACATTCTTTCTATCGATACCAATGCTTCAGAAAGGTGGGCGGCGCCGAAAATCGTATAAGACAGAAAAATTTCAAGGAAAAGTTGTGTAATATCAGCGTTTCATGAGAACTATGTTGATGAATTGCATTTCGGATACTCGTCGTGGGACATGGGTTCTGTTTTTGTCCTCTTATCTATATTGGGCCCCGATTGGACATGTAAATTTATTAGGACATTTCCCAAATTCCAGTGAGTAAGCGGGTTACGTTCGACATCAATGTTGTACGATATAACGACAACATATCATTTTGCATCTACAAAGTGTATGCAGAATTAATGGCAGTTGTGATGCACGAAATTATGAGATAGAGTGTCGATTTTTTTGTGGAGAATGCATGTGTGTTTTACTTCACGATTCAGAAGCGTCAGTGAAGTGGGTACATGTAAGTTATTTGGCCGAACTACTTGTTTATTGGAGAGGGGCACAGTCAACGATGCTGTACCTGTGTTCCTCTCCTCTGTTGTTAATGCATATATTGTTTCGACAATTAGGTGCCAGACTTCTTTGCATTTGATGCAATACGCGCGGATTTTTTTCTGAAGCTTGAGGAAAGGGTGGATTCACTCTGATGCTTTGTGCTCCAACCGATGCGTTATCTCGTGTCAGTCAAATGTTTTTGTTGGACCGTAGAGTAAGGTCGTCTAAACAATCCGCCATATTGACAAAAATACCATTCACCCAGTAAAACGAGTAGTCGGAAACCTCAACTGGCAAGAAGTTCTAGCAAATCTCCAGAGTAAATGCGTCATAGTCCCAGCAGTTAAAGCTCCAAATAATATAATATTCACATATAAACATTACTATTACCACGTGCTGGTTAAGGAATTGAGAATAAGCATACCATCATCGAATACGTCCACTTACTCCCAAAGTGAATTTACCCTGGAAGAGTTATTTAACAACCAAACACTTTCCCCAAAGGGAGGTTGTTTTTCATACAGTCCTAACGATATACAAAAAGGACACTGGACTCCCAAAATGCATAAAAATCTAGATTCATAGCTGGTGCTATGAGCTGCGCCACCAAGCTTCTAACAAACCTGTTGACGGATGTCCTCATCGAGAGTACATCGATAGCTGCATATGTGGTGTGAATTTGGGAAGCTTGGCTATAATCCTCTAAGAGGTATTGTGCTAACAACATTAAATCTGTATATGCTTCTGATCATTAGCCAGATACAACTAAATTTAGAAAGGTAGCTAATATTGGAAATACTTTGCACGTATGATTTGTCCTAGAAAAGAATGAGTCAAGATTGATCATTTTCAACAGGTTTCTAGTCCATTGCAAGCATCCTATGTGGTATAAATTTCGAAAGCCTGGTTATCTTCAACATATATCGTGCTAACAAGGGTGATATTATAGACGAACAGACAGACAGATGGATGACGCTAACGACGACAATACCCTTCGGCCAAATTTGACCAAGGTGTAAAAACAAATGAAAATATACCGCCATTCAATCGTGTTTTCTATGGAGAAACATAAACGAGTAAAAAGATCACTCGAGCAGGGAGTATTCGCACGCACACCAGTCCAGTAGATTGGAGTGAATTGAAGTCAAATACACTAACAGAAACTTCTAGAATTACAGTACGATTCAGGGAAGAGATCTGCAGAGAACCGTGGGATTAAGAGATTTCCATGATATTTTGTTTGGAAGCCGATGCAGATATATTGTGCAAACAAGCCACGTATGTAACATTATCGTGATTATCTGATGCATTAGCTTTTAGATATGGATAAAATACATTTCCCAATAGCTCATCGCGTTTAAGCTATCTCTTCCAGAGAAATGTCTTCTCTACTAATAATAAACAGGTCTTGGACATCTCACTTCACTGTGTAGAAAAAGTGTAGCGCAAATAGAAAAGCTACAACAAAATATTGAGTCACCGTGTATATATCTATTTGAGCATTTATTTGACTACCGACATATTTTGATTGCAATTCCACTGTCGTTGTTCACCCCACGACGGTCCAGAATAGAAATCGTAAGAGTTACAATGTATACACTTGTTGCGATCGATAGTAATTGGTGTAGATATTGAGGCGCCATGAAAATCTGTGTTTACCCAGAAGCTACGTGTATAAGAAAGATAAACGTATGTAATGTACGTGAAGGTTACGTCGTGATACGCTTCTTATATCAACGCCGGTCCCACGTACCTTACTCTCTTTGCTTCCCCGTTCGTTCTCCTATTGATTGTCAAACAAGACTATTCCACCAAACGCTCACATTCAATGTTGATCAAATTCTTTGATACATATCACTTACTGACGACAAACACAAGTATGAGATCTCTTGCGCTAGGTTTCGCAACTTGTGTCTAATTCCGTTCATTTGAATTTTTGAATAATTGTGAAGTTTAATTTTATTATTTTGAATTTATGTCTGCTTGGGATTGACGTTGTCGAACCTAAAATGTCTTGCGATTATTGATTTCGTTTATGCACGCTGACAGTTAAAATCTGAATGACGGAACTGACGCCTATACTATTTTAACAACACTAATATCGTGTTAAAACAACACAAAACTTCCAGGATACTAGCTTGTATATATTTCTATTATATGCCTGCTAGTAGTTTTCCTTATACTGTCTTATGAATTAGAGATTTCGATTATGGACACAAAACGTCTTAATTTCCATCACAACGAATATTATGGATTAAGAATACTGATCAGCGATACGGATTTGACAATTTTGGAACAACATGGTATCTTCTCTGCATCATTGAAAACTGTTGACCGCTTCTCTCTTGCTGGGAATTAGCCTATGTTTATGTATACTATGATTGTCTTCTTGAATTTGGTGCTAATACTATTATATGGACTATGGAATAGATCTTTGGATTATGGACGCGGATATTCTTTAATGGACGAAGGACCGTCGTGATATGACTGAAACAATGTTGAAAACGACGTTAAATCCTACTCACTCACTAATGGACGAAGGCTGAATTATGAGTGACGGACTAGACGCTTGTAATTCAAGGACGACGGCTGACCACTGACTGTTGGATCTTACGCTTGTGATCAAAAGAAGGGTTTCAATTCAAGGTTGTTTTATTGTCTCCCTTCTAAGCAGCCTTTGTTTTCAGTGACGATATCTCAGCGCAGATCGGACACCGTTACTACTATACAATATCCATGTGTCTGTTAGATTGTGCGGATCCGTCGACTCAATTGTGCGGGGGTTGAGTGGATCCATTTTTTATCTTGTTCGATTCTCGTTTTTATTTGATCGTTGAACTCAAGTTTCGGATCTGTCCTACCCACCTTCCCAGGTGGGTTGGTTAGATCCTGTATAGATGCCCGTGGCGAAAATGGTTCTGACACATTCAACGAGCACGCATTTGTTTCTACCACGAAAACCACACCGGATCGGAGTAAAAACAGGACTCGACGGCTGCGCAGGATCGAACACACTCCATGAGATTACCGATGCGACGCACGGCGCTATTCTCTTCAACTATTGATGTGTTTACCTGGGGAACGATGAGTATACTTCAGTTCAGCTAGATTTATGACGTGGGATTAATTTTACTATCAAGACAAGGTATTAGGGAAAGCATTATTATATGGAAGATTTGCACGACAATACTTCTGGTTACATTAAACTCATACCATAAAATCTGTCAATTTATCTCGTTTCGGTATGATTTAGATCTCCACAGTCCGGAAATCCAAAACGATTCAAAAAAAAGAAGTCTCTGGCTATTCACCAGTAGATTAATCAATGAAAGGCGACGTACATGGAGAATGTATGCTGTAAGCGATCTTTGCTGGGAAAACACGATGGACAGCCAAAGGGGATAATAGAAATATCAAACCATCATAAAATATCTTTCAAGTTTGGTTACATGGAAGTCCCCGTCATGAACCAACTTATTCACAGGATTTCCATAACATATGTTTGAAATATTTGGAAGAGTCGTTGCGCTAAACATCGAATACCAAATGTTTAGGTCAAAATTTGAGGTATTTCTTGCTATCTGACCGTGAGAGAGTGAGTGAATATGATTTAACGTCGCTTTCAACTATATTTCTGTCATATCCTTTTCACACCGGGAACCCCACGGGTAGGTCCTATTCCTTTTCACACCCGGGAGCCGCATGGGGCGATATGAACCATGTAGGCATGTTTTTCAAGATCTCTACATGAACAGCTACAATAAAAGGGTGGCTGAGATACAAATCATCGTATGGATCATATCTGGTCCATGTGTTGTTTTTGGATATGCACGCAGAGTATTGGCCTCTGGGGTCATATGACTTCTGACTGGGGTCTTTTTCCCATCACATATATATGTTGCGTTTTTAATAGAGATTTTGCGATCATATTGGCATGTTTGGCGTGATAATCCATAAATATTTTGTCAACAAAAGGTTATCACACGTATATTGTGTACTTATGTGCTTTTCAACATTTGGTGATTGGATATCGGCTCACTCGATAGGATGCATGGTCACCCTCTAGATCTGTTGGCAAGTATATAAAAAAATGAAGTAATGCTATGCAATTGCGTCCAGGTAGGCCTATGTCCAAATGCCTTGTGGTGTTAAAAACAATTAAAACACGGAACATCTTTAAAGTGTGTTTATTGTCTCATGGATTACTTTTAGTCGTTCGTTCTAGATGCTGCAAAATAGAGCAACATGGTTTTTGTCTGTAAGCTCAAAAGTCGACGACCATTTAATATTGACAGACGAGTAATTGTAAGATTACAGGGCTTGTGGTGTAATCTCACCTGAAGGGTCCACGCTAATACCTTGATGAGCAAAATTTCAGAGAATCGACTTCAGATTTTCGATACATGACCGAGATATTGTTTGAAACAAATTGGTGTACATTCGACATAGAGCAAAGTGACAATCTGATGCCAAATGCAGAGTAGTTTCCAAAAGCCAGATGTAAAATACTTTTGAAACTCTGATCTTAGATGCTTACTTGTGCATCAGTTACACTCACATCTATCCGAAGGTGTATGCAAAACAATGGAACAAAACACTTAACACAAATTTAACACTATCCAATCATGACTAGATGCAACAGTCATTAAGAGGCGATATTCTAATAAGATACTTTCCTCATTATCAATCCACACGTGCACTGTTATAAATCACACCGTAAATTCACAGTTAAATGTACTGGCAGAAAAGATGCCAGTACATTCAACTGTAAAATTACGTTACACTGTATTCTACAATTACTGCTTTTTAACAGGCTTCAAGCTGTGAAATGTTGCACCGTATTTTATAATTACCGTTTATTGACAGGCATTCAACTGTATACTGGGTTGCACTATAATTTACAATTATCGTTTTTTTAACACAGCCTTTAAACTGTGTGATTACGGAACACCATTGTCTACAATTATCGGTTCCTTGGCAACGTAGGTTACTGGAAGGCTGAAATGGTCATTGCTCTTTCACGTATTTCAGCTCTTCGTGTTTACAAATGCGTTCACCACAAGTTTCGTAAATAATCACGAAGGAATCTGTGATACTATTACTCGAATAGTAGGACACAACTAAAGTCAGATAAAACTAAAACCAAACCGTACTATAGACTGAAAATTAAAGTTAGCCGCCCCGTCCCTCCCAGTGCGTGTTCTGATAATGTGCTGAATGTTGTATCGTACAACGCAGGTGTTCGATTTTCCCTGCAACTTGGCGTTCCGTGTGCAAAGATATCAATCTCCTTTCAGAGACAACAGGATTTATTATGACGTGTGTGCGCAGTTTACCCATTCCAGTTGAAGTCAACTGAAATATCACAGTTCAATTTAGAGATTAATGTGTTTACTATTAAATGTACTGTAAACTCCAACATACACTTACTGTGAAATAACGGTAATTTATAACAGTGTGACATGTTCATTCTCAAGAGCCCATGTACGTTTTGTGAATAAAAAAGTAAGTGTACCCTGCAGACTCCAGTGAGCTAGACTGTAATTGAAATCTATCCAGTAATAGCTCTGAAGGAAACAGATCAGATTTCCATCCTTCGTTTTCGGATGTTTAGGGCACAAACAGGAAAGCCAGCATCTTCTTGTTCTGTAATCGTAGGATCCCTAGCATCGCATGTACGTGAAAGAGTCTGTCCTTTAACTGACCTTCCATCTTTCTTCATTTCAGCATAATATATACATGCAACATAGAATGCATATTTATATTACTAAACTGACGTTGATTAAGAGTCATCAAATTGTAATATACACGAACCTAGAACGGCAATTAAAACATCGGACATATTATAAAAGACAATAACAAAACGAAACAAATGAACTCTTACAAATACTCTTGATCTATGATTTGAAACTGAGATTAAAATACACAATAATGCAGGAGGTCGGTCAATCATAAATCATATATGAATATTGTGAATCTCTCATATATCATATCACAGTTTACAGCATGAAGACATAAAGATACACTAAATTACGAATGAGAAGGAATTAATTATCACATTATCTTAAATACACGATATCAAACAATATTATCAAGCAGTATGAACTACTAACACGGTATTTCCCCTCGGATTTCACGAGATATATTACTGTAGAACCAAAAAAATAATAAGACGTCACACTGAATGAGACAGAAACTGAAAACTAGTTTGAATAACGAAATGATCAATTATCTGCATAATGTTATTTTTATAAACGTGTGATGTCACGGTGACTTATGTTTCAGTATCGCTTTACCTGCGTTTTTGTATATTTTACGAGAAAGTTGAAAATGGACACCGAAATAAATTACCTTCTCTAATTGACCGTACGATCAAGACATTGAGCCTGATCATGTTTTACTGTAAGTTCTCGCCTAAAGCTCACGATCATCCGTACGACTTCACTGAAACTTAACACAGAGTCAGGGAATTTTAGTTCAAATTCTGGAAAGAATTATCAGTCAAGAAAGAGTGGATGAGTGAATATGATTCAACGCCGCTTTCAGCACTATTTCAGTCATACCACGACGTTTGGTTCCTATTCCTTTTCACACCCGGAAACAACACGGGTTGCGTCCTAACACCCGAGACCCCACGGATGGGGGTGAGGAAGAGAAGAACGCTGCATCGTATTGTGTCAAATTCTGTTTTGTCCAATTCCCCTCGATAATTGCACTCATAAACCAGCTTGTGTCCCTACGTTCCCTACTCACCTTGTCACCCAGGGGAGTGAGGCACTTGGGGACACACGCTAGTGTATGAGCGTATTCGATAATATATAAGCTAAGTTTTAACTAAAATACATGATTGGCACTTGTTGAAGCAGTTCCGGTGCATATTCACTAGATCCCGAACACCGAGTTAATGCTTTCCTGCTTCAATGATTTAACAGGTTATAATGGTTTGCCTATGGGAAATTGTCTCGTCGTCAGTGAAAGTGCCTATATCAGGTTTCCCAACAACCATCTTTGATGTAAATCGAGAAAATGTGCGAGTGAAGTACTGAACCGGTAGTGAACGCGTCATTCGACCATTTTGGATTCGTTTATACTTTTATATTTCGATGGGATCGAGACAGCAATCAAAATATGTTTTGGGTATAAATCCTTTTTGTGCGGAGATTTGAGATTTCCGGAACGACCAGGATATGGCGTATGCAGGAATTGGTTCGGATCGGCAACACGACCAAGCGCCTCTGTTGTTGGTTGATTGAAGTCGAGTCGTCAACTTCGGTGATAATTATCGAGAATGATGAGAAATTACAACCATAGCATTGTGCCTAGTGCCGGTCAATCCGGAGATAGAGGCCATATGTACAAAACTGTTATGGAGGTCATATCGCGCATTCTAACCTTCTGTGTTGTGCGTGTCGTGTGCAAATACATGTTGTAAATAGGGTAAACTTTCACATAGCAACAGGTTTTGCAAGAATACAAAATACTGCCTCGTGAAACAGCTCATCACGGTTGAGGGAGAGTGCGTTTACCTCCCCCCGCAATAACACAGTAACATTCTTTCTGTGATACACTGAATGAGCGCAAAGGCACTCGATATCTGAACCATTCCATTTTCAGCCCTAAACTGCTCGCTTGTCTGTATGAGAAAAAAATATATAATATAACTTCGTTCTTCTTGGCCCTTCGCCCACAAATGCAGACAAACGCGAGCCTGTTCGTGTTGGAAATGTCACTGTCCCGGCACTGTATCCATGGCAAGCACGTGACATGTAGGTCAACTTCTATACACGCTGGGGAATACCACCTCCAGCTCATTAGTTCTTATATTTCTGTGGTTAATCTTGGGCAAGAAATATGTATAAAAAATCAATAAAAAATCAATAAAATATTTTATTTCTCTGCACTGAAAGAATCACTGAGTTGTTTTGCGCCATATATTTTTATGGCAAGCCAGGCAACACTGCTGTATTTGCGGCGGGGGTAAAATGTACCAGCCGCGCTCAGAGAGAATCAGTTTTGCGCATTTGTTGATTATTTCTACATTCAAATATATCTCCTGGTTAGAATTGGATTCAAAACCTTCGTATCGGCATTTGTTGTGTAATAATTTACCGCTGGGATGTCTTTCATCCCTCGTCAAAACCCCTCGATTGCTGCGCAATCTCGGGGTTTTGACTCGGGATGAAAGACGTCCCAGCGGTAAATTATTACACAACAAATACCTCTATATCGGTTGTGAACCCTTAATCAAAGCATGACTGAGAGACAGTACACCCCAGACAAAGACTTCGGATAAGGGATACTCATTAAATATACTGATCTGAGAGAGAGAGAGAGTGGTTTAACGTCGCGTTCAACAATATTTCAGCTTTAAAGCGACTAAGAGGTCGGGAAGATATCCTGCTTGGGATAACGTGGCACTGAGAGATTTTTTGAAGCTGTGTTCATAGTTTAAACGTGGAACTTCTCATCGGCCCACGGTTACCTATTAACTATCAGACCTGACGCATGTAATCTGCTGAGGAATTTTGACCATCTCATCCTATCTGGACAAAATAGTTGTTTATGCGGTGTTAATATCAGCGAGACATCCTCAATGTTACATAGAATATTTTTAATATTTTATAGTATATATGTTGATATAACTGTACAACAGTTCACAATGATAAGATAATAGAATTATACGCCAGCTTGATCCAATCCTGCAGGTTATAAATGTGCAGCTTTAGTTTATGTTCTGAAATTGTACTCGTTCATAGTATAACCCCACCGAACATTCTCGTGTTTCTATCTTACGGTGTATGAGAATCATTTCTGGCCTAGTGTAAGAGATATAAAATCCTGTGACTGAATATTTGAGATTGACACCACACTGTTTGTATCTATTTAGGGTGTACACCACACTTAACCAGTTCAGTCGAGTCCCCACTTCGGTCACCAACAGTTAAATAATCATTTTAACGCAAACGTGTTATATCCATATATCATCTCGAAGAGAATGCCTGTACCATTATGTCATTAATGTAGTCAAAAATTGAAACCCCTGCAATCCCATTTAAAATTGCTTCAATTTTTCCAGAAAACCCTAAAAAAGTAGAAAAATTGGTAATATTCGACCCATTTTCCAGAGAAATCTGTAATAGCGATTTCGGTGAAATACACTGCCTCATCAGGAACATTGACCTACCAGTTTTGTTCAATTTTCTTGTCGTAAATGAGCTATGATTTTCAAGCTCCCCAAGGGGCATAACTGAGGCCATTGAACGTTCCTCGCTGACCCCGTCCGGTCTGCATGCGAACCCAGCCATCAGTTGGAACACTGACGATACCCAACAGGATGGTATTATAGATATCAGCAACTATAAACGTAGTAAGAATTACCATGTGATTAAAAACGGCCTGTCTTCCTTATTATGAAATCAGAGAGGAGCCATTCCTACACAACTGGGGCGCGTACCCTTAGCAGATACAGATAAGGAAACTTTCAATTATGCAGGTATTGTCGGTCTATTTCGGTTTCTCTCGAAAATGAGAATTATTTATTGCACATGGCCAACAATGACTGTCGTTATGGCTGCATAAGAAGAAATATGACATCGGTTATAAAGCTATGGATATCAAACCAGAAGCCTGCATCGCGACCAGTAGATTACAAATATAAGTAATACGATTGCGTCTGATAACAAGATACCAGACCGTTACTACAAACAATAACAAAATACGGTTTTCAGTGACGTGGCTTGTTTTCAATAGCGAAGTTACAAGCTGCTACTCAAAACAGTAACAAGGAACTACAATGATTCAATATATTATCTCCATTTGCTGAGATTGTAGACAACCTTTTCGGGGTCAAACGAAAGTTATCTAGGAAGATTGAACTTAACATAAAAAATTTTTTAACATCACTGATGATTTTTCAATTACCATCTTTAATAAAATCGTATGCAAAGCCCAAGTAATATAAATACACAATTATTTACTTGCTCAATTGTGTGAAACAAGTAGAAAGGTAATCCCAAATAAACTTCCTTAACGACAAAAAAAAGAATTTCGAGAAAATAACCAATCCAGGAATCATAACTAATTAATATCGACGACTACATTGTTTCAGCATTGTTAACATTTTCTAGAAACAATCATTCAAAGTACACAGATTGGTAACGTTAGTATTGTCCTTTCCTGATCTACACAGGTCAGTTGTGTATACTCAGTTTATCACCGAGGTGTACTTTGGCCATCGCGATCGAATGCCGGTAATAGTGATAACATTGATATAACCAGCTAATCGAAAAGCCCATGTATTGGATTGACAGCTAACCGACTTTCCCTTCCCTCTTCGACTATATTATAAGATTACAATAATTGCAAATGTTCAGCCGCAACAGAGGAGCAATAATTTGATGATTACACAACTATATTGTTAACTTTCTATTGGCACCAAGTACAAGGTGAACCTCTTCGACTACAGAACGCCAACCGACCTGAATTGTGTAATGTTACATGTGGTCTCTAGCTGAGTTGTCTGTTATTGATCGATTCACCAGTGCCTACCGATCGCCTTGCGGTTCAGTTCTTACTTGGACGATGAAGCTAACGGCACGTAAAATGCGCCAAAGCGTTTGTGTTTGACGATCAATGGACTGACACACCTGGCGACGTGCTGGAGACATACATTGGTCGTTAGCCTTGTGAGGACATCGCTGTATATTCACATATACGACTGATATATGGCGATCATGGGCTAATCATTGATTTAAAGCTGTATTCACATGGGAAATGCACTGTCATACGAATTGGGATATGCTGGATTTAACATCCTCGCGCTGAAATCAGAATTTGTTCTGAGAATACTTGACAAGCTCTATGCCTGGGATGCACAGTAAAATTGCTTAAACCGAGGAAGAGGAATGACCGCGTAATTAAGGTATACTTGTAACTAACACGTTCTACCGGCCATCAATGACTAGTACTCAAAGTCCGTGTAATTGCTCGAAATGCTGATTTTATGAAACGCTGTACCGATTGAACCGTAGATTTACTGGACTGCACATTCGAAAAAGGTAAGTTTTTTACTCTTTGGTGACTTTTTCTTTTACATTTCATTTTTGTATAACCGATAAAGATGTTGATTAACTACATCTTCTGAACAAAATTGTTCTTTTCAATACTTTGGTTTATCGAGCAGGAACCGACTGAAGAATTCGTATACATTGAATAATCGTGTTTTTGGCCATGGAACGGCAATAATATCACCGTATGTGACATTGGTATGGATTTTATGTAATCGAGAGGATTATAAAAAAAATTTAAAAAATCTTTTAAAAAGACCACTGATTATATTTGTTGGTACTTTTTACTCACAAATGACTGAGTTTTTTATTTCGTTGTTTGGACATTATAATGATTATCATACATATTTGAGTCATCGACTGTGGTTTATGTACCATACGAAGACCATATATTTGCTACCAGTACATAACATTCGCTTGCAAGTTTTACGCGGACCTCAAGTTGGATATTCTAGAACATGTTGGAAGAATCTAATCTTTTCCGAATAGCTGTCCAATACTGTAGCTAATAAAACTGTATTTTTGAAGTTACATTCTAAGCTGCATTAGAAAGATACAACCCTCAGAAATAATCTTCCATCAGCACAGTGTTGTGGAGCTGATAGACATGGCTTCGGGTTTCGGCCTTGTTATAAGACATACATGTACGCAGATTAATTATACAGCTGTATCGCAATGGTATGAAGTACCGGTAGAAATAATAGTTAAAAATAGTTTAACATTGGTATACTTGTGAGGAAATCTCCAGACAAATATTTTCAGCTATTTTTTTCTCAGAACTATCAAAACAATCGATGTCTGCGGATATTGTTGTGAACACGTCACCCATTCTAGTATAAAGAACAATTCTGTGCGTACAATACCATCTGCTTTGCAACATCTGGATGGAATACTTAGTTTGAATATTTCAGAATAATTTGTTTCAATCGGCACTACCATTTCCGACAAGTGATACTTAATTACCAATAACGAAAATTAACATTGTGAAAAGTTATCTAATCATGTATGTAATGATGAAGAAATTCAGTAAATTGTTCTGTTGAACACAGTCTGTCATTTTTTTCGCACATAGGCATTAAAATGGTAGGTAGTTCTCTTTCTTCGAAACCCAGTTTCCTCAGATTTATGAAAACATGTACCGGTAATGAAATATATATAAACGTTAAGACTACAAAATAAGTCCATCGCTCTGGCGTGCATGGATAATTAGTGGATTTGGTTTGGTTTGCTTGTAATTACAATGCAACAACATGCCAAGTTTGGTAGCAGTAATACTGATCAGCTCGGAGCAAGTCGCTAACAAACACACGAACAACGCATATAGAGAGAGAGATTCGCACATAAACATGTCCATCACATTATACACACCATATTATCGTTCCCTTGTGTTGGTGTGACTGATATAACGCACTTATGGCGTTATTTACGGCCTCATAAATAACCTCGTGTATTATTACCTTCGGTCCTCAAATATCTGGACGAGCTGTCACCAGAATGCATAGATTCGAAACTGAAATAAAATTTGATCTAGATTTCCCTATCGACATGTACATTGCTATTATAATATGCCACCGACAACGTCTGTGTTGCCAGAGTGACGTCACAAAATATATCTATTGTTCGAAATGTTAAAGACGTACGTATTTGTGACCTTCATGATCGTGTGCTGCGCCTTGTCAGTAATGACATCTAGACTAAATCGGTTCAACTGTCGCCGAGCCAATCAGTGAACATCGTTACAAACAATTTTGAACCAATGGGCTAGTAACATTTCTGATAACAGGAATACCATACATATACAATATGTGCCAAGTTATTGCAACAGACCTTCGCGCTATAAATAAATCCAACCATCATCGCAGACACAGACAGACGTGAAAGACGGTATGACATTTATCTGAAATGAGGAATTTTCGAATGGTTTACATGGCATTTAGGGTTGTCTTTCGACAGAAACTGAACTTCAGATAGCGTGAGCTTCAAATGTATTACAGAAAATCCACTTATTTGCTATCGAAATAAAAAATCACGGTTAATTAGACGAGTTGTCCCTGAACTGGTTCAAAACCATTAATTACAATCGACAACACGCGATTGTCTTCCGGGCCTAATTAGGGGCCCCATTAAATTTTCAGGACATACCGGTGATACTGGTCTTCTTGTTAGCGGCACTACCTGAAGACAGTATTTCTTATAAACTGGGTCACAAAGTAAATGTATTGGTGGAACCAAACTAGAAGCACTATGACTCATTGGCGTGTGTTTGATAGATGGGGCTTGCAAACATGCTTTGACAGGACTCCCCTCCACACTCTTCAGTATCGGAGGGAGAGACATTTTGGAGTAAACAACGTATACAAAACGTCATACTCAATAAGTAGAGGCTGTTGCAGTAGGCTCTGGTGCCATTTTTGTATTTTAATGTACGACTTTAGAACGATTATTATGGATTAAGAATACTGATCAGCGATACGGATTTTATATTTTTGGAACATCATGATGTCTTGTCGGCATCATTGAAAACTGTTGACCGCTTCTCTCTTGCAGGAAACTAGCCTATGTTTATGTATACTATGATTGTCTTTTTTGAATTTGGTGCTAATACTGTTATATGCAATATGGAATAGGTCTTTGGATTATGGACGCGGATATTCTTTAATGGACGACGGTTGAATTATGAATGAGGGACTAGACGCTTGTATTCATACATGCAGCAACACGATATTTAATCAAATATGCAGTTGTGTACAACCTCTGCTCGCCCAGTCTTTACGTCAAACCGTAGACTATTTGCTTCAGTGCACATGCATAGAGACTGATATTGCCTGATCAAGAATGAAACGAGGCTGTTCTCAGACTCGCTATACTGTCTTTATGGAGAAGGGGCTTGGCGTTGTAAACTGGATACCTAAATGTGACTACAGTCTGAATTGTCCTGTGATTCTGGGTCAAAGATCGTACTTCAGACTGGACTTTCGAAAAACAATGATTGGTCATTATACCTGACAAGGCGAGACATGGTTTGAGATATATATCAGAATCTTTCTATGATATTTGACTCTCAAAACATCAGAACCTTTCCAAATTTATAAATATTTTAGTGAAATTGAGATTTTTCAATTTTCCCAGAAAAATTGGTGTACGAAGTACCTCACACTGAGTGGTATTTGATCAGAAATTTATAGATTATATATTCCCATGTTTTGAATTCTTCGGAATAATGGCTGACTTAGAGATGATGTGGATGTGTAAGTGAATATTTTAGTCCCTCTGATGATAGCAAGCGTCAGATCCGACATTCAATATTCAGCTGACGTCCATAAATATTTTCCGCGTCAATAATAGACCTATTTCGATTAAATTGCAAATTTACTGAAAACTTTTTATTAAAAATATACGATTTCGGCGGAATACACAATCGAATTTTGCATCTTTTGGCACGTAATCGTTTACTTCCCCGCGTCGATGGTATATGATCCATTGGAATTAAAACCCCTTGTTGCATAGCACTTGAGTATACCGGTAGAAAAACATATGTTTAATTGCCTGGCATTAGCATACAGCAATTGGGAATTCCTGAACTGCTTGTTATATATCGTCGCAAAGCTCAGACTAGCGTGTCTGAACAGTGCAACTAAACCTTTACAAATGTATGACCAGTTCATTCTTGTTCATGACAATGTCGAAATCAGTTCGGACCTATTAAAACAGTAATTCTATTTTTGCAATCGTTTTTTTGTGTTGTTGATTGAAAATCCATTGAGTCGCGATACCGATTTTTATTCCAGAATATTTTCTTCACTGAAAATGAATTGCAGGCAGAAGACACATTCACAGTAATTGATCGCGATTTGTTTGTTTCTTAGAAAACACTGAGAAAAACTGGCAATAGTGGAAACGCTACCCAAAGCATTGGACTCAAACCGTTTGCCGTTTGATCCGTTTATAAAATGACAACAGCGCTCTTTGATCAGTGTAAGCACGTTACAGTAAGTGTAATGTTAACAGTTCAAAGAAAGACGCGATAGCTAGATAAACCTAAGATTCTAATACGAAGATTCTAGTAATCAAAATTTGGAATATTTTCAAACATGGCAGTGTGACTAACGTCACAGGACCTACGAAGTAGGGTTTGACATGATTTAAATGTGTACTCGAGAGATGACTTGGGAGCCCTATGTGCTACCGTGAGAGAATTTGTATAGCAGTCTCTAATTGACAGTGGGTATTATTAACTTTCTCAGATGTCACCACTGGCGAGTCATTAGCGTAGCAACTATTATCGCCTTCAGTTCCTATTATCCTGGACACTTATCAGCCCAGCAGTACAGCACGAGGTCACCCATCCAAGTATTGACCGGGCTCAAAGTCGCTTAACTTCGGTGATTTTACGAGAACCGGTGTGTCCAACGTGATATGCCGGGGACCCTTCAAAAGTCACAGTGGAACATACAGCCAAGGGTTCCCGATGGGCATAACAGTGCACTGTTGAGCCATCAAGAAATAATAAAAAAATAATTATAAATAAAATTTACATCAGAATTCGGCCAGCTCAGAACTTAATGGTAACAATTACAAGCGTCTAGTCCGTCATTCATAATCAAGCCGTCGTCCATTAGAGAATATCCGCGTCCATAATCCAAAGACCTATTCCATATTCCATATAACAGTATTAGCACCAAATTCAAAAAGACAATCATAGTATACATAAACATAGGCTTGTTTCCTGCAAGAGAGAAGCGGTCAACAGTTTTCAATGATGCCGGCAACACATCATGATGTTTCAAAAATATCAAATCCGTATCGCTGATCAGTATTCTTAATCCATAATATTCGTTGTAAGTCGTCATCTAAAGAATGATGTATTCAGTCACGCTTTGATTGTGACTGTTCATATGAGTACCATAAGGATCTTGAAGTACATGGGTTTATACGGCCCCTAGCCCCGGCTTAAGCGGAATTAGACACAAGTTACGAAACGTAGCGCCATAGATCTTGCACGCTACGTTCGTATTTTGCTATCAGCATGCGATATGTATCGCCAAATTTGAGAAACTTTGAGTGGAGGCGCTTGTTGGAATAGCCCTGTTTTATAAGTTTCTGCAACAATGTTTTGTGACGTTGATTAAAATCGTCACATTTAACACAGGATCTAGCAAATGCTACTAAGCGAGATATGTATACGCCATATGTAGGTCCCACTGGAATATTACTCTCCAGAAAGGGATAGTTTACGAAGTCGAAATTGTAATCATCTCTTTTGTCATAAAGTCGACGAGAGAGAATGCCCGCTTCATTTTTATAGAGATAGAGATCTAAATAAGATGTGCCTGTAGGGCTATCTGTAGTTTCCTTCAAATCCAGTGAAGATGGATATATATCCTTCACTGCGTCATTTATATAGTGATTATCCACAGCGAGAAGATCGTCTATATAGTGTTTGGTGAATGAGAAGGAACGGTCTTTGAATGGATCGGTTTTTGAAAGCGCCTGCATATAGTCATATTCATAAGAGAACAGATACAGGTCAGCCAACAGGGGTGCACAATTAGTACCCATTGGAACACCTATATGCTGCTGATATATTGTGTTGCCAAATTTCACATAGATATTTTTAATGAGAAATTCAAGCAACTCTATAAACAAAGAAACATCCATGAATGATATCTCTTGTATGTAGTCGAGCTAAAGAATGCTTTATGGCTTCCGACATTAATATATCTACGATCAGTTTTCTTGAACACAGATACTATCAATGAACTTATACGATCAATAAGGTCCTGATGAGGGATTGTAGTATAGAGAGTCGAGAAATCCCATGTGGATACATGTCTGTACGGTATGTGACCTTTAGCATCAAGTTCTTCCTTAAGACATTTTGAGTTTTTCAATATCCACATACATTCAACGCCAGAGTTCTTAGAAATAGTGGCGCAATACCTTTCCCAAAATGCTTTTACCTCCTGAAGGGCCCTCGTCAATAGGGTTGAAAGAAGCTTGGTGGTGCAGCTTCTAGAACCAGCTATGAATCTAGCTTTGTATGGTGATTTATGCATTTTGGGAGTCCAGTATATTTTTGGTATGTCGTTATGATTGGTTGGAAGACAAATACCTCTTTCCCTGAGAAAGTTTTTGTGATTGTTAAATAAATCTTCCAGAGTAAATGCAGTTTGGGAGTAAGTAGACGTATTTGATGAAGATATGTCTACACTCAATTCTTTAACCAGCACCTGGTAATAGTAATATTTACATATGAATATTATATTATTCGGAGCTTTGTCTGCTGGGACTATGACGAATTTACTCTGGAGATTTGCTAGAACTTCTTGCGAATTGAGGTTTCTCAGTACTTGTTTTGCTTGGGGAAGAGTACTTCTGTCAATATGGCGGATTGTTTCAACGACCTTGCTCTTGGTGAGGTCCAGCCAATCAGCGAGTACTGTAGGTTCAACTTTTTCTCGCTTAGACCAATCAATAACGTACTGTTCCAATGCAGACAGGACTATCTTCTGGTCGGCCTTCAGATTTATTCTTCTTGGCTCTCTATATTTAGGTCCTTTCATCAGGAGTAATTTCAGATCCTTATCACTCACCACATCAAGGTCACCAGTCACAATATGTTTGCATGGTGTATAGATAAAGTTCGACGATTCACAATCACAACTATAGCCTCCTGACGTGTATAAGTTCCAGTCAAACTCCTTGACAGCATTGGAGTAATTGAATATTTTGGTGGCTATAGATTTAGTATACTTATATGAAATGCAAGGAGGTTCTGTGAACTTAAAATAGTTTGGTACAGCGTTGCGTACCTCTGGATCATTCAGGATTCGAGGTAAATTAATGATGTCCAGTCCTTTATCTAAGTAGTTGAGTTTCAAGAAAAGCCGATCTTGAGATGTTTCGATTATGTTCACTGGACGATACTATCGAAAATACGCTATATCTTGACATACTTTACTGATGTTTGATGGTATTATATTTCCTGAAGACGCAGATTGTTGAATATCTCTGGTTATTTGATTTACAGCTCTCAGAGGTAACGCATACAGAACTGTACGTAAGCTATGTATACTATTGGGTGCGTTAGTTAAACCCACTAAGTAATTTAAAGTGATATGATCGTGAATCATCGAACTATTAAACTTTCGCCAACCATGGCTGCGTTGTCTCCGTTGATGGGGTTTAAATAGTTGGGTAATGTTGGATATATTTGAACGGCGGTTTGTAGCATTGCCGAACCCGCTGACATTATCATTTAAACCAAACGGAAACACTGACCCAAGTTCTAGCATCCAGAATAATTCCCGCTCTCGGATTTTTCTCTCAAATCCAAAAGGGGAATCCTTAATAGATGGATAGACGACGTCTATGATCTGAATACTAAAGTTATCCCAGTTATGCCCTAATGCACGTTGATGCCAAAAATCAAGGTTCTAATGTCAACGGTTCTCCTTATTTTGCCGACGAAAGGATTCGGATGGACTCACTGACTGACTGACTGACTGAGTGACTACCGGACAATTTGCTGATGGTAGCCTACTTCGTAGGAAGAACCATGACTTGAGAGGAATTGCCCAACAACTTTCAACAGGCGATGATATCAGTCCATGTAACTATTTCAGAGATTTATTAGGCTTCAAGCTCCAAAATCACTTAATCGGAACTTCCACAAAAGAGTGCTAAATCAACCGAAATGTTTATATAATCTTAAGAAATTCCGGTGAATGACGCCACGGCATAGCACGTTACATTTTGAGATCCAGAGCGAGACTTCGCTACGTCACTGGTCACATGAGCCAAAGAGCCTAAAGCTCGACTGAAACAAGATGACGCGACCAATCTCTCATACTGTCTATGAACGGATGAACTCTCGTACGGACCTGTTAAATTGTTATACCAATCGATAAATAAGCTGTCTCGAACATAAGTCCCACGGCTTTTGACACATACAGTTAATGATCCATTTCTAGAGAGTAATATTCCAGAAGGACATGCATACGACGAATACATATCTCGCCTGGTAGATCATGTTCAGATTTTTCGATTTTAATCAACGTCACAGAATATTACTGCAGAAACTTGTCAAACAGGTTTATACCACCAATCGCCTCCATTCAAAGGGGGGCCCTCGGCGGCCGAGTGGTCTAAGGCGCTTCGCTGGTGACCGCTAGCCTCACACCGCTGAATCGGCATGGGTTCGAGCCCAACTGGCCCATGTGTGAAAGTTTGTCAGTTACTTGCCGAAGGGCGGTGGTTCTCTCCGGGTACTCCGGCTTCCTCCGTCAACCAAACTGACTGTCACCATATGAGTGAAACAAACTTGAGTGTGACATTAAGCCAAATTCCCTCCCTGTCCTCCCATTCAAAGGTTCTGATAAATATCGCACACTGGCGGCAAAAGACGATCGAAGCGTGCAAGATATATAGCGCTACGTTTCCTAACTTGTGTCTAATTTCGCCTAACCCTGGACTAGGGCCCGTTTCGATATCACGTGTTTTGCATCTCCATGGTGTTCAAATGGACCACCACAATGAGAGCCTGACTGAAATACATACTCTGACTGAGATACATACTCTGACTGAAATACATACTCTGACTGAAATACATACTCTGACTGAGATACATACTCTGACTGAGATACATACTCTGACTGAAATACATACTCTGACTGAGATACATACTCTGACTGAGATACATACTCTGACTGAGATACATACTCTGACTGAAATACATACTCTGACTGAAATACATACTCTGACTGAGATACATACTCTGACTGAGATACATACTCTGACTGAAATACATACTCTGACTGAGATACATACTCTGACTGAAATACATACTCTGACTGAGATACATACTCTGACTGAGATACATACTCTGACTGAGATACATACTCTGACTGAAATACATACTCTGACTGAGATACATACTCTGACTGAGATACATACTCTGACTGAGATACATACTCTGACTGAAATACATACTCTGACTGAGATACATACTCTGACTGAGATACATACTCTGACTGAGATACATACTCTGACTGAGATACATACTCTGACTGAAATACATACTCTGACTGAGATACATACTCTGACTGAGATACATACTCTGACTGAGATACATACTCTGACTGAAATACATACTCTGACTGAAATACATACTCTGACTGAGATACATACTCTGACTGAGATACATACTCTGACTGAATACATACTCTGACTGACATACATACTCTGACTGAGATACATACTCGTGACTGAATACATACTCTGACTGACATACATACTCTGACTGAGATACATACTCGTGACTGAATACATACTCTGACTGACATACATACTCTGACTGAGATACATACTCTGGAAACGACTTGAAAATTCATTTGGATAAATAATAATGGTCACTAAGATTCTATGTATAGACCATCATCATGTCTTGCAGATATCATTGAAAACTGTTGACCGCTTCTCTCTTGTAGGAAGCCATGTTGCGCTCTTATTATTCAAATTTCGTGCACATATGGGACTGGTTTTAACCGTCATACGAAATAGGATTTTTGATTAATGACGCGGAAATTCTCTATGGACGACGGCTGAATAATGAATTTCGGATCTGACGCATGCTGTTTCTCATGAGGAATTCAGAAAGAATATTCCTATAAACTGAAAATAATTCACGACACAAGCCCGTCAACTACGCCATAGATTCAGTTATAAAGGCTGTGGCTATGAACAAATACGCGATATGCAAATACCTGACTGATTTACCGAAAAATAAAATGCGCCATGGATATCAGCAGGATCGTTTTTATGAACTTCTAAAACTCCAGTCTTAGTTTTTCACGACGCCGAGTGATATTATCATTCTGCCTATAATTACGACCGTTAAATTTCATTCCGGTGTTCGCGATTTTATGTCCTTAATGCTTGGACCCTTAAGACGCCGGTATCTACCCCAAATGTAATTAACTCCTTATTTCATTGGCGAGCTTATAGGTAAATTACCCAAATTATCGTTAACATGTCGACATTGTTTTAAAGGGGTATATGTGGAGTAGGGAATGGTAACGTCTGTTATTGAGCACCCGCATAGATAAAGCTTTACTTGAAACCCGCTTCAACCAATAAACGTCCCCTACGTTTCCTCAGTTGTCATCATCGACAGTAATTTAGATTAGAATTAAGGTAATAACCATCATATGGTTTCCCATGTTATATAACCTACCTTTCTGGATGACCGAGTTTATCCTGGTGAAATAAAATGGGAAAGCATATTACAAATTTTGTATTTTAGATCTATCCTTACCAGGTAAATTTTGTAACAATACGGGGCAACCATTGTGTGTAGTACCGGGCAAAGTGTTTCCGCTGATTTACCAATGAATGAAATAATTTCCTGCACAGAGGACAGACTTCGGACGTTATTAATTTTCTCCATGATGAATCAATAACTTCTTAGCTCTTTGTACAGACCAACAGTCATTTTCAGTTTCATCCAATCATCGAGTTCCAGTCACTTTCTTCCTATTGGTGAGATATGTAAGAGGTGAGAAAAGCTTACGTCTGGCAACGACACCTCACAATCAGACTAGAATACGGAGGATTCTAGGACGTAGCCTTGGTATCTCAGCCGAAATTTTGTTGCATCTGTTCATGTAGAAGTTACGAAGTAACCAGATGGTCCCTTGCAGCGGCTTAAGTGGAATTAGATACGCTAGCTCGGGAGCTGCGACGACAGATCAATTCAAATAAGTAACTCATCTGGCGTTAATGGATGAGCATAATCTGATGGAGTAAACGCCTCAACATAAGATAAACATGGTAAATGCAAGAATATCCAGAAAATCTAACCTGTAATACCCGACGCCGTGCGCTATATTTTCCACCAAGACAAACAAATCTACATATATTTGTCCTCGTCGACTGGTATGTATGCAGTACTGGCCACAGTGGTTGGTGCATTCCTAAGAAAATCAAAACCTTGAACAATGTAGAGCCAGCGAATCAGATTGATTCTTGAGCATTTCTGTCTCCGGATGATTTTTTCGTTTTCTTGACCTTGAATGGACAATCTACCTGCATTGGAAAACGATAAGCCATTTCAGATGGCCTATCATCAATCTATGAAAACTCCCGGGGACGTCAGTAGAAATAAAAAGCGATTTACCCAGAGAAAGTGACGTTTGCAATCATTTCAAATTTAAAAACCTGTTTGCGACCACATACAGTAGTCATTCAGTGTTCCGTCATATGCCGTCGTTTTGTCTCAACGCCACTTGTTGCTTGTGGCAAGGCTTTGTAAACCATAAACCAATCAATGTTCTCATTTTGCCGAACACGCAGTTTCCAACCTTTTCAGAGGAGTATTGTGAAAACCCCTTGACTTAACTTCACGGTCGCGCTGATCCGATACGTGTTCTTCGGGGCTAAATCAAGGGTTTATGAGGCAGGGATCTGACTTCGCAATATGGGGTTTCACCAAAACGTTTTGTTAACAACCTAACAACACCATATATACTGCTGAAAAGGAGGCACAAATAGAGGCGACATGTAAAGATATAGAATATTAGACAACATCGTCGCCATCGAGGCATTGTGTTGGCCCCGTGAAGACATTCTCTGAGAGACGGTCTCTGGTTCCATGATATTGTTTAATTCAGCATTTTTGTCCAAAGTTGTGTATTATATACAGTTGCCAAAATGGTTGGTTAATTCAGTGTGTGGATTTCAATATAATCCTCTGGAAAATCTAATCTTAAATGCCACTCGGGTGAGTTTCAAGAATGAGGGACATATGTGTTTAGTTCACTTGACCGTTTGAGGTCAAGTGTGCAAATTTGAGCACCTGTGATCAGAGTCGCTTCATGGTGGATTTCCATCAAATTCATTATGTCAAAACCATAATCCATCATTGAAGATCCTCAGATTCCAAGTCCATGGAATCATTTTAAGAGGCTGTCGGTCATGAATTTACACCACGGAGTGTTCACACCATACACTTGAAGCAATTGGAAGCTGCATTTGTGGAATAATGTGACAATAGCTGATTTTGTTCGCAAGAAACCCTTGCGAGAATCTTTTTTGGGCATTTTAAGCCAATACTCGACGTTCGACACTGAAACACCTTTTTAAAGTCCAACAAAATTACCATTCATAGTTTCTTTCATTCTCTTTGACATTCCCATGAATTTGCTTAGGTGAATGATAAGACATCAGCAATAGTTTGTCACAGGTGAATGATAAGACATCAGCAGTAGTTTGTCACAGGTGAATAAGACATCAGCAGTAGTTTGTCACTGGAATTCTAATGCAGTTATATGTCGACAATTATTCAAGAAAACGGAAAATTCTTCGGAAATTCACGAACCCTCGAAGAAAATACATAAGAAATAATCTGATTCGCCAGAACTTTCTTTTAACTGCACCATTGCCGTCCAGTATATCCACTGACCCCTTTGATGTATCTAGATTATTATCTCCGTATACCACACAGTACACAGATAAAAATTATGTGCTGTGTCACTCGGATTCTGCGTGCAAGCATTGACAAGGCTGGCCTAATATCATGCAAGTGATATACCGGTACTGGGTATGTAAATCGGCCCTAGACTCTATTGACCAGGCGCAGATACCTGGCGATGGAGCCGACTTGATCGGTGCGTCATGCTGCAATCGTAGACTGCCATTTAGACAACACACTGACATTAGCTGGTCGCGCTTCGTGCCTCGTCGATTCTTTTTCACGAAAGTGCAGTTACTGGGGCTTTCTCTTTTACAGAAGAACATAACTATAGGACATAGAAAGTTAATCAGGGCAATACTAAAACAGTATTAATCTCATTCCACGTGCTCCCTTTTTGTAGAGCTTCATTGGCGCCAATTGTGACACTCCTAGCGAACCAACCGGTTGATTTTAAGACAAGTTACTGTGTCTTTTAAGGTTTGACGGTTTAATCATTTCCTCGCTGAATCTCTATAGAAATGTACACTGTACAGTTTTTTTTACACTATTCCGGCGTACTCTGTCCTGTTGATGCTTTATATGGACTCTTGATACCATTCCTGCTGTCATTATTCAAATGATGACCTTTATGTAACCGGAGTCGATGTACTTTAAAAAAGTCTAATTTCTACCGTTCTCTCTACGATAGGAATAATTGGGCAATTTTCGTGCCGTAATAAATTTTATTCCACAGTCTGCTTTTCACTCGTGTAGCAGCCATTTACATTACAAAAATAACCCGGCGATAGCCTATATTGCCTTATCAATGGTATAGTATTCATCGCCCAGAGTATAATTGTTCATTCTCGTTGGAGAAGGATTAGAGAATCAAATAGGGTCTAATGTTCCCACTCACTGCGAATGTGAGTATATTCCCAGTGGTACTTCGGGACTATTTTATCCTACCAGAAAACCGACTATTCACAAGATGCAAATGTCATCGGTATTTTCGTCCTGCTGTGATGCATGTAACAGTGAGTGTGAAAATTTTACAGCGACTAGCTCTGTAGTAAATTTTAGCCGTCAAAACTGCCTCAGATTTAAACTTGTTTACCGTTCCATGGTAAAGGGTAGGAAACCAGTGTAATGGACGAATATGTCTTCATGTTTCGAGTTTGCCCATAATCGACACGCATTCCTCTAAATTCAGGCCTGTTCGCTATTTAAAAACAAGTGAGAAATGACTACATTGTAGTCAAAACCTGCGGCAGTGGCAATAATACAGTGAAAGGCATATCAGCAGAGGTAGTGGTAATTGTATAAAAAAAGCGCCATCTGCCAGTGTTTTCATGCCAAGGGAAGTAATTTCCAACTACTCACCCACAATTGTAGGAATTGCGTAATAGGTCTGATGTCATATATATTCACTTTCCCCGTTCAAAATCCAACGACTTTGACTGGTCCGCTTCGTCTATGACAGACGAACTCACAATGATCGCTTTGGCAATGTCTTGGTACAAGTATCGTGTATGCCAAGTTTCAAAGCATTCGGTTCACCCGTTGATTTATGCAAATCAAAAAGGCTTTCAATTATTAATAAATTTCAAGGATTTAGTCATAGCGCGAAAATATACGCTCTTTAGTCTCCCTTCTCGCTTACTTTGCCGAGCAAAATGGAAAATTTATCTTTTCTTCAAAGTTAATTTTCAATGAATTTAGTATCAGGTCTATCACTTTGATCTGTGACACTATGGAATGGGGTTGAAGGATTTATCGAACTGTACAAGATGTATAATGACACTTTTTACTATTCAAATTGAGGCCTGTGACAGTCCTGATATTCGATATTTGACAACGAGGTCAAACAGATCACTTGTTAGTATCTACTAATATATGACGTGATTCCATTCGTAAAACTGATTGACAAAGTAACGTAAATTGTGAAGTGTAGAACCAATAAATTCTAGCAGAAATGGGCTCTGACTTGAGAGAATGATGTCAAATGCAATATGTTTCTGTCCATTGTCTGCTGATATACATAAGTATTGAATTTACGGGAGTGATTTTTGCTAATCTAAAAGGCGTCTGATTGCCGAAGAGGACGGGAACATCAATACCAGCGAAGCAAGGCCCTGGCTTGCGAGAATGAGGATAGAGTGTTTCGAAAGAGGATCATTCAAAATAGCTATGCGCTGAATTTCAAGCGTGTAACCGAAAGTCCACAATATAACTGCACAACTATGACGTATTGTTCGCTAACAGGGTTGTCTACCTCATTAAATACTAAATAGTCATTTCTGTATTTATTTTCTGTCATTGTTTCGATTCCCACAGAGGGTTAAATTATTCTTCCTTTCAAAACATATTTTCATATATGCGAATTGCTTGAGGGTAAAGTTAAACATCATACCAAATTGTCATTTCTATAAGTTAAACATCTTTATTCAGCGAAAGTTGGTGAGTTGTTCCCTTAATTCTAAAACGTAATAGTTGCGTTTTCATGATGCATGATCTACAATTTGATACCAAGTATTATCCGATGTTAATGATAATGACAATGCGTTACTTGTCTACTTCTTCACCAATTTGTGAATTATCTAGATTGGGTAGGCTAGATAAAATGATTACTAGAAGTAGAGAACTTATTTTTCTACTTACTAAGACAGTAGACTATGACTGTATGCAAATTAGCTGAACCACTGATAAGGTTGCGACTCATCTTCCTTGGTATATAAGCAAATAAAGGATCTCAAAGTGTATATACATGTACATACTGTTCGGTGAAAATGATAATATCTGAAGCCAAAGATGATGTGTCGATCGACAGCTTTTAAGCGACTGACGTAGGAGAATTGAAGTGTGAACGCAAATCAACGAAGCAATAATTCATGCCACGGTCCGAATATTGTTGCAAATGAATTCAAACGTGCCTGAAGGCAGGGTTGTCATGTGAGATCGGTGGTTGAGAAGAAAAATGTGGCAGAGATCACACTCTCTTCACGCATGCGTATTTCAAAAAGTCACAAGAAGAACAACAAGAACAACAACAACGCGAGCCTCCCGTAGACCTGCGTGCCGCAGGTAAAAACACAAATTGAGAGACGTATTGTAGGATGAATTGAAGGAGACCATTCTCCACAATTGGATCCTTGGTGCGTAAGGTGGCATGCACCACAGCGGGAATACGACTGGGGAAAGCTGTTGTGCTCGCGACGATGAATACTTAGCAGGAAACTAGCCTATGGTTATGTATACTATGATTGTTTTTTTTGTTTTTTTTTAATGCGATGCTAAAGCTGTTATACGAATTAGGCCGTTGGATTAAGGACGTGGAACTTCTTCAATGGACGACGGTTGAATATATATTGAATGACAGACTAGATGCTTGTATTTAGTTCCTTGCTCCCAGCCATGTTCGATCAGACATGTGACTACAAGAGTTTTCTTTTAACGCCTGCAATGAACAAATATCGAAGTCATTTGTAACTAGCTAGTCGAAAAAGTTCCACCACAATAACGCCAGCGAAATATTCCACAACATAGCAAGGAATACTCTATACCATGCAAAGAAATATTCCATACCATGCTATCGAATGAATTCAAGGAATATTCCGCTGATGCTATAGCTAAAGAGGAATATTTCAAAACATATGAATGAGTGTAGTGTAACATGGCACCAATATAAGATAGTAGTGTAATAACATCATCTTAGTTTACTGAGATTGACCCTAGTATACTTTTCCGTAATGTAACATTTGGGTATCCGATCATGTTAGTCGCCATAATTTTCCGGCATACCTTATCTGATAAAGGATAGGATAGACATGGATGTGAGGCAAACCAATACGGTAGCATCGGTAACTGTGATGTTTCAGACGAACATGCTATCAGACAAATCAGTGCAAAAGTACACCATGACAAAGCTTCGAATATGTCGAAACATCAAATGTGTCAAAAACAGTTTGATGTCAAACGCACGTCACGAGATATGAAGCGAACTAAAGAACTAAGTAACGTTGTGGAATCTGTTAAGAGATACCCCCTTGTACCTCCGGTTCACTATTTCTGTTGGTGAGAAGTTTTCAGTTATCAATGCATGTTATGACCCAAGCCAAACATTGCTTTATAATACTGGTGTATACAGACGTCTTGACGTTTGAGAGAAAATCTTTGACAAAATTTCTTAGTTTGATCAGTTTACAGCTTTTAAGTTAACCTTATTTTATAAGATTACTTTATGATATTAACTGTGTTATAAGAAAATGGTATTCACTAATCCAACCGAAGAGTCATTATTCTCAGATATATATTGAAATAAGCCAAAATCGCAAACGACACCAAGTGGTTTTCGTTCCAATATATTGATAAAACAGTGATTTAAAATCTACTAGGCTGGTTCAGTTAGTTTTTTCTGCTTTCTCGCGAATTTCTCGGCATTATTTTAAGAATCTATCCAGTTTTTGAAGTTTATACCAGAAACCTACCCTTCTGTGGCTTTGCAGGAGTCAAGTATGCACAGCGATAGATTCTATGTGAAATGTTTTGAATAAATAACCACACTGTGGAAACAACTGGGACAAATCCGAACGTACAGTTCCAATCTCGGAAGATTTCCTTCCCTTTGAACTACCTTTTTCCAGAAATAGAACTAACGATCGACATCTCACAATCGTGGCATGTAACAGGAAGAACAGGATATTTCTTACTAATTCTTCTTCATCCGCTTCCACTGAACAGTTAACTGTCAAATATTGGAAAATTTCTCGGGGAAAGCACCGCTGATGCTGAAGGCTAGTCAGACTCCACGGTTCGAACTGACTTTCTGTTTCTCTATATAGCCCTTCCCTCGGTCTGTGATTGAACAATCTATGCGAGATTGTTTTGTGCACTATATTAAATATCCTCAATTTGCCGAGAAGTTTTCAAATCATTCAATTATTGTTTTTAATGGGAGTATTATAGGGCTTTCGGAAATATTTTTCTAGAAATTTTAAATACAAGGAATTATCGTGTGTAATTTACGATGACGTTTGTTAGGCAACTGACGAGGCCTGAGATCAACCCATTTATGGCAACGGGAATAAATTTACATTCAGAAGATTTCAGCGTGAAAATTGAGTCATTTAACACCATTAATACCGCACGTTCATATCTTGTTTTTACCACATTTTTCTTGGACCGTGGTTTACTGGAAATTAATTCGACTTGAAGAGCGAATCTTTCAACGTTGTGTGACAGGTGGCTTGGTGTCGTGGGTTTGAAACCCCCTTGGAATAAACTTGCAGGATTACCATTTTGTGCCCATCGTCAATCCTTGCAATGGTGATGAAATTTAATTATATTGAACGGATAATGTTAATCTGGAATACAAACGTCCAGTCCGACATTCAGTATTCAGCCGTCGTCCATTATAGAATTTCCTCGTCCATAAATCAAAGACCTAATTCATATAATATCATCTTGATCAGTAGTTTCAATCCATATGATTTTCGCTGTAAACTCGTTATATAGAATATGATATATCTCAGTCAGGCTTTGTTGATGACAGTTCATATGAACACTATGAAGATCTTGTAATATATGGGTTCATACGGTCCCTATAGCTCGGGGTTAAGCGGAATTAGACACGAAACGTAACGCCATACATCTGGCTACGCTCGTATTTGTGGTCAGCATGTGACATGTTTAGCCAAATGAGAAACTTTGAATGAAGGCGCTTGGCCTTGTTTTATAACGTTGACTAAAATCGTCACATTTAACACCGGATTTAGTAAATGCTACTAGGCGAGATATATATAGGCCATATGCAGTTCCCACTGGAATATTACTGTCCAGGTAGGGATAGTTACGATGTCGAAATTGTCGCATAGTCGACGAGAGAGAAGGCTCGCTTCAGTTTTATAGAGATAAAGGTCTAAATATGATGCGCCGTTAGGGCCATCTCTAGTTTCCTTCAAATCCAGTGAAGGTGGATATATATCCTTGACTGCGTCATTATCAACGGCGAGAAGATCGACTCCATAGCGTTTGGTGATGAGAAGGAAAGGGCTTTGAAACATCTGTTTTTCAAAGCATCTGCTTATAGTCGTATTCATATTATGAAAGGAGATGGTATTGTAAGGCGGGGTTTTTGCCCACAGCCAGCCGACTCATAGGAATGTATATTTCCTCTCTCCATCTGTCAATCACAGTGCAATGTACAACTTGTCGTCGGCGGCAACTGTCAATCAACGGACTGAATGTTACAGTGAACCATGATAGCTTCATGTTCAGAACCAAGGCGTTATTATTTCACCACGTTGCAGTCGATTTTACATGCACATAAATACACAATTTAGGCGAATATGTTGCCGTGGTAACAGGTAGTGACTGATCGTTCGATTTCAACGTTTGACTAGCCCGTAATGTCCACACGGTATCGTGTCATCGGTAAACAATATCTATTTTACTTTTAATTGGTTCATAACGATAGCCTAAAATCTTATTTCAGATATACTGAATGCATAATTTTTTTTTACAAAAATGAGACAGATTGAAGTAACTTGTCGACGTCACAAATGTTGCCCTTCCGGGATTCGAACTCGGTAAAAGAAAATTTCGAGGCGCTTGTGATCCAACGTGCGTATCCACTACACCACGACATACGAACAACTGTAACATGCTATTTTGTCACATAAATCTACTTACGAAAACTTCAAAAGTTATGAATCATAACTTTTCATTTTTTAGTATGAAGGACTCCTTGGACCAAAAAGATCTTCCAGCAGTGGGGATATAATGTTACCACACAACACCCGGTTAAATGGCGTTTTGGTCCAAGGGGTCCTTCGCGTCTAAATGAGTGTCTGAAGGACTCGATTTAGGCCCCTTTTTCACAAAATAGCACAAGCTGTGGATTTCAGTTTCATGTCATAACTATAATCATGACGCAATCGCACTAAAACTTTCACATATTGTGTACTTATATTTTCTCTTGCCGTTACATTAAAACATTAGTATTTTTAGGACATTTTATTTTTTCGATTTCAACCGCACCACGTATAGGCCAAAATCCCTCCTTATCGTACCATCACCTTTGAGGTCTTTAAGACGACAGGGCTTGTGCGCGTGTGATCTTTAAGATGTTGTAACGCGAAGTCGTCTCAAGACACAGGGATGGTCTTCATAAAACCTAAACAATAATAGTTTCCAAGGTCCGGCTTCTGAGATTTCTCGAAGTCTTGACAACCTCTTTAAATGAGAGAGGATACAACGAAAACGTCTGTTGAATATTAAGCCGATTTATTGTAAGTTCATTCCACCTAACTTAGGAATGACCGGCATCATTTGGCAGGCAGACTAGCACAACTTCATCAACATCAGATCATTCTGTAAACAGTCATTTTCGGAACTGGAGATAGCAATAACCATTATCGGAGACATGAGCCTCTGTGAGACCTGATGGTTTAGCCATCAGGGAGACCTGGTGTTACTAGTCTGACTATATGTGCCGTTCATTCCGTTATATACAAAGCTAGACGTTACAATGCCAATTTAACCCGGCGTAAATGTCCTTACGAATTCGGTACAATTATGATTAGCAAATCACAAAACTGTCGCATTGTATAAATTCATTCGTCAAAACCAAGGTTAAATCATTACACTTACATAAACGGTTTCTATGTTATCTGTATAAATCTGAACTTACATAACTGATTCTCACAAATAGTTGTGTTTGCAATAACCGACCTGAAGGGTCATGGAATAGTATTTCGGAAATAGTTTTGTCAAAACACATCACAATATGCACACAGATTTATATAAAATTGGTAAATGAAAAGTCAGAATTTATGCATTTATATGGTGGTCAAGAATCGACATCTTACATATCTTTTATGCATTTATATGGTGGCCCAGAATCGATATTTCACATATCATCCAACAATGGAAGATGAAAAATACGAACGAAGATCGTTTATTCATCTCAAAGTATAAACACAAAATGCATAAGGCAGCAAGAATAATAACAAAATGTCAAAGAATAGTCCATTATGAATAGCCAAGGTCCTTATCAGAAATATCGGTCGAATACCGGAAACAATTTATTCAATTACCGTAGTCCATATTCATTCGTAAAGTCATAAGGCCATATTTACTATCATTTCTCAATGAAAGTACCCTAGGTGTGTGGGACACGTGCCAGTCACTGACAAGTGTGGGCATATCAAAACAATGTGCTCAAAACAGGGCACAAATACCAAAACAATTGCTGGAAAATTCATCCATTAGCTTCAAATCCAAAATAGTTTATCAACACATTAGATGTTCATGAAAATGAAAACAAATAACATTTATCTGTATCAAAATGTCAAAATTCCAACCTACATGCAGGATAATGTCAATCAGAACAAACAGAAGCAAATTATTTCGAAACAGAATTAATGTACCAGTTTAGTGCAAGAAAAATCATACCAATTCAGTGCAAGAGGAATCATTATGAAAGCTAGAAGCTTATGGTTGACATGGACACAATATGTATCACAATCGTGTTGATCCACTGATAAGCTTGGCATAATGCAGAAGCAAAGTAACTCCGAATAAACTTAATAAACGCATGGTGACAGTCTCAATATTTCGACAAAATTTTATTTGTCATCTTCAGGATGTGATCTAACAGCAGTTACAGGCTCTTATATACAAAACGACTAACAGAGACTGAAATGGTTCGATACACAAAATTAGAGGGCAATAGCCAATCAGATAATATGTGAACATAACAATTAAGGTAAACATGAGTGGAAAATAGACAAGGAATACACACACTAAATAGGCCTGACAATACACAATCGAAATGGCAATAGTTTGATAAGGATAATAGATACGGGTGGTGATTTATTGAGATGCGTGAATGTGTATAGAGTGGCAGCAGAAATGGCAATCAGGGGAATAAACACAAGTGAAACAGAGATTAGAAAAATGTATTAAGTTGATTAGAGAAACGTAACAAAGGTACCTAAGATTGAAATCGGAGATAAGATATAGAGAATTGGATAGTTACAGAACGGGAAATGCTGAACTATATGGGCGAACTATATTAGGCTATTAATTAACAAGACAAGAAATACACACACCACAGAAATGCTGGATAGTTGTATTATCTTATCTAAACAGTGATTGATGGAATAAAATATATAAAAATTGAAATTGGAAACAAAATACCAAAATAATAAACAGTAGTCTACCTGAATAACTGTAGCTCTTTCGAAGCTTTTACACCACTGTTAAGTTTAAGATTTGAGCGCCGAATAGCTAGGGCTTCCTTAAATAACAAGACATTCCAGTGATCCGCGGAGTCGATAATTTTAGTGTTAGACAATAAGACTGAGGACAATGGGCAATATGGAATACCTTCTAATCTATTAGGTAAATCAAGTAGGTCTTTAATATGTTGGAAGTGCTCACAACTGAACAAATGAGAATGGATTTCGCTGTTGCCTTTACTATGTTCCTATGGTCGTGTTTCAAGACAACGCTCAGTTTTTCCGATGTAACTAGAATTACAACCAGGACAGGTAAATTGGTACACAATATCACTTCTAAATTCATGCGGAGTCTTGTCTTTAATGTTGATAATTGCACTGACTTTAGTGGTTCTCCAATGAACAATGATCTTCACTGGCTTTGTGAGAAGTCTGCGAATTTTGCTTAAATATCGTTTGACTATTCGTTCTCCCTGAGGACCAACGTGAGGGAATTTAAGCCAGATTTTAGGTATGTCGTCTTTAGGTTTATCTCGAGGCGCACAAGCCAAACGGGTGGTGAACTTTTTGACAAGTTTTTCAACTGTAGCTTTGGGGAAGCCATTCCAAGACATAAAGTCTTTAATAACACTCAACTGATTGTTGAATAGCGAAACAGTACTACAAAGTTTGTGAGCTCTAGTTATAAGTGCCCGTATCCAAGCAGTTTTTGTAGTCCAAGGTTGAAAGCTGTCGAAATGAACATACTGGCCGGTACAAGTGGATTTTCAGTATATTGAGGTTGTCATTCCATTGCAGATTTTGATATCGAGGAAATGTACATCAGTATAAGCGTCAAATGTCTCGTGGGTAAACTTGAGCTGTGGGTTGAAAGTGTTCAGTGCCGTCAAGATTGAGTTGAAATCAGCAGGTTTGGCTAGAACAAGTGTGTCGTCCACATATCTGCAGTAGAATTTAACCGTTCCATCTTGGACCAGTTTATCCACCACTGTCTTTTCTAGTTCAGTCATGATGATGTTGGCGAGGGTCGGCCCTAAGGGGGAACCCATCGATACACCGTCCACTTGCTGATACAATACATTGTTGAACGAGAATGGGGTTTTAGTACAGGAGTCCAACAACAGTTTTTTCAGGGTAGTCTTTCGGATAGTGGTTGTAATTACCTTCTGTTTATATATACGGTCAAGAATGATATTCACTACTTTCCTCAGAGGCACATTGGTGAACAGCGATTCGACATCGAAGGAAACAAAGCGATAGCCTTCATCGAATAAATTTTGTGGAATTTCTCGAATACGTTGGGCTGCATCAAAGGAATCAGATAGTGAGTATTCGTTATCCGTTAATGGTTTCAATAGTTTCGACAGGAATTTACCTACTTTCGAGTAGGCAGTACTAGTTGTGTCGATAATTGGGCGAAACTTGGGCAGATTCACAAAATCTTTGTGTGTTTTCGGTAACCCATGGGCGCGTGCTGGTCTCGTGGATTTGGGTTTCACTTCCTTCAATTCATCTTCAGTAATTTCACCTCGACGATGAATTGTGCGCAGGTAATTTTGCAGGGTGCGTAGTTGGGTCATACTGGGGTTCTTGCCTAGTTTGCGGAATTTCGTCCTAATCTCGAAGGTTTCATTTAGGCTGGTAATGTAGTCCTCCTTCCGTAGTAATACGACGCCGCTACCTTTGTCAGGTTTCAAAATAGCGAAACGTTCTTTCAGTGTCTTCAGGATTTTGATTCGGTGGGCATCAGAAGACAGTCGTTTGTCACTGAAGTCCAGTATGTTGCATGACATGGCCCGGATAGCATTTTTGACACGTTCTCTCTTAATGTAACCCTTCGGTAGCAGTCCATGGTAATTTAGATGTTCCCAGAATGTTTCGGCACATATGATAATGTCTGAATCTCTCGGGGACGTAGCAAGGCCATGTTTTAAGCCAAAACGTAGAATGTCTTCTTCGTCTCTGGAAATCGTTCTTTGGTAAGATTAAGGATAATGGTGTTCGGGTTGTCTTTCAGGCCGAGTGAAATAGAGTGTTCTTTGAGTAGTGCGGTGAATTTCTTCTCCTGGCGTTGGATATGGGCAGCGTTGATTTTGTCCACAGGCTTTCTCGCGATGTGTTTGATCGTGGTGGCTTTCATCCAGGTAGTGCTGTTCATCAGTTGTGTTTCTAACAAGGCATTTTCCCTCCTCAGTTGTCGAACTGCGAGGACCTTCTCACGGATGGCTTCTTTCAGTAGTCGTTTGTGGTATCGGCTACGTAGTCTGGGGGCCTTGGATCGCAGATTAGCCCAGCGGATGAACTTCGGCGTGATGTTGTTGTCCCGACACTTGTTCAGGAACTTGAGGTCAGATTCAGCCTTCGTCAGTCGTCTGAAGGCTGAATCTGACCTCAAGTTCCTGAACAAGTGTCGGGACAACAACATCACGCCGAAGTTCATCCGCTGAGGAGGAAAAATGCCTTGTTAGAAACACAACTGATGAACAGCACTACCTGGATGAAAGCCACCACGATCAAGCACATCGCCAGAAAGCCTGTGGACAAAATCAACGCTGCCCATATCCAACGCCAGGAGAAGAAATTCACCGCACTACTCAAAGAACACTCTATTTCACTCGGCCTGAAAGACAACCCGAACACCATTATCCTTAATCTCACCAATGAAACGATTTCCAGAGACGAAGAAGACATTCTACGTTTTGGCTTAAAACATGGCCGGTCGAGGATAGTTCCTATGCACTCCAATCAGGTGGCCTGTTATTTGTTATTTGTTGGACTTAGAATTTTTCCATCAATTTTCACATGTTGTTGGGGCACTGTATTTACCCGTCCAACAATTTACGAGCTAGAAAAAACCTGTCCGAAAATAACGAAACTGGCACCGACGGGGGATCGAACCCGCCATTCTTCGCTCCATAGTCAGGCATCTTACCCCTGAGCCACGGAAGCAGCTGGAAGGAACCGTTGGATTTTTTTGTATATACCTAACACAAACCTAACCCTAACCCTAACCCCAAAACCCTAAACCTAACCCTAACCCGTAACCAGTAATACCGATTTAACGCTAATTAGCGCAAATTTGCATCATAATTAGACGTAATCACGCTTAACAGCATTCAGTCACGTGATTTGGTGAAGTCACGTGATTTCATGGCCTAAGGTCACGTGGTTTCATGGCCAAGGCTACCTGATTGGAGTGCATAGGAACTATCCTTAACCAACATGGCCTTGCTACGTCCCCGAGAGATTCAGACATTATCATATGTGCCGAAACATTCTGGGAACATCTAAATTACCATGGACTGCTACCGAAGGGTTACATTAAGAGAGAACGTGTCAAAAATGCTATCCGAGCCATGTCATGCAACATACTGGACTTCAGTGACAAACGACTGTCTTCTGATGCCCACCGAATCAAAATCCTGAAGACACTGAAAGAACGTTTCGCTATTTTGAAACCTGATAAAGGTAGCGGCGTCGTATTACTACGGAAGGAGGACTACATTACCAGCCTAAATGAAACCTTCGAGATTAGGACGAAATTCCGCAAACTAGGCAAGAACCCCAGTATGACCCAACTACGCACCCTGCAAAATTACCTGCGCACAATTCATCGTCGAGGTGAAATTACTGGAGATGAATTGAAGGAAGTGAAACCCAAATCCACGAGACCAGCACGCGCCCATGGGTTACCGAAACCACACAAAGATTTTGTGAATCTGCCCAAGTTTCGCCCAATTATCGACACAACTGGTACTGCCTACTCGAAAGTAGGTAAATTCCTGTCGAAACTATTGAAACCATTAACGGATAACGAATACTCACTATCTGATTCCTTTGATGCAGCCCAACGTATTCGAGAAATTCCACAAAATTTATTCGATGAAGGCTATCGCTTTGTTTCCTTCGATGTCGAATCGCTGTTCACCAATGTGCCTCTGAGGAAAGTAGTGAATATCATTCTTGACCGTATATATAAACAGAAGGTAATTACAACCACTATCCGAAAGACTACCCTGAAAAAACTGTTGTTGGACTCCTGTACTAAAACCCCATTCTCGTTCAACAATGTATTGTATCAGCAAGTGGACGGTGTATCGATGGGTTCCCCCCTAGGGCCGACCCTCGCCAACATCATCATGACTGAACTAGAAAAGACAGTGGTGGATAAACTGGTCCAAGATGGAACGGTTAAATTCTACTGCAGATATGTGGACGACACACTTGTTCTAGCCAAACCTGCTGATTTCAACTCAATCTTGACGGCACTGAACACTTTCAACCCACAGCTCAAGTTTACCCACGAGACATTTGACGCTTATACTGATGTACATTTCCTCGATATCAAAATCTGCAATGGAATGACAACCTCAATATACCGAAAATCCACTTGTACCGGCCAGTATGTTCATTTCGACAGCTTTCAACCTTGGACTACAAAAACTGCTTGGATACGGGCACTTATAACTAGAGCTCACAAACTTTGTAGTACTGTTTCGCTATTCAACATTCAGTTGAGTGTTATTAAAGACTTTATGTCTTGGAATGGCTTCCCCAAAGCTACAGTTGAAAAACTTGTCAAAAAGTTCACCACCCGTTTGGCTTGTGCGCCTCGAGATAAACCTAAAGACGACATACCTAAAATCTGGCTTAAATTCCCTTACGTTGGTCCTCAGGGAGAACGAATAGTCAAACGATATTTAAGCAAAATTCACAGACTTCTCACAAAGCCAGTGAAGATCATTGTTCATTGGAGAACCATTAAAGTCAGTGCAATTATCAACATTAAAGACAAGACTCCGCAGGAATTTAGAAGTGATATTGTGTACCAATTTACCTGTCCTGGTTGTAATTCTAGTTACATCGGAAAAACTGAGCGTTGTCTTGAAACACGACTAAAGGAACATAGTAAAGGCAACAGCGAAATCCATTCTCATTTGTTCAGTTGTGAGCACTTCCAACATATTAAAGACCTACTTGATTTACCTAATAGATTAGAAGGTATTCCATATTGCCCATTGTCTTCAGTCTTATTGTCTAACACTAAAGTTATCGACTCCGCGGATCACTGGAATGTCTTGTTATTTAAGGAAGCCCTAGCTATTCGGCGCTCAAATCCTAAACTTAACAGTGGTGTAAAAGCTTCGAAAGAGCTACAGTTATTCAGGTAGACTACTGTTTATTATTTTGGTATTTTGTTTCCAATTTCAATTTTTATATATTTTATTCTATCAATCACTGTTTAGATAAGATAATACAACTATCCAGCATTTCTGTGGTGTGTGTATTTCTTGTCTTGTTAATTAATAGCCTAATATAGTTCGCCCATATAGTTCAGCATTTCCCGTTCTGTAACTATCCAATTCTCTATATCTTATTTCCGATTTCAATCTTAGGTACCTTTGTTACGTTTCTCTAATCAACTTAATACATTTTTCTAATCTCTGTTTCACTTGTGTTTATTCCGCTGATTGCCATTTCTGCTGCCACTCTATACACATTCACACATCTCAATAAATCACCACCCGTATCTATTATCCTTATCAAACTATTGCCATTTCGATTGTGTATTGTCAGGCCTATTTAGTGTGTGTATTCCTTGCCATGTCTATTTGCCACTCATGTTTACCTTAATTGTTATGTTCACATATTATGTGATTGGCTATTGCCCTCTAATTTTGTGTATCGAACCATTTCAGTCTTTGTTAGTCGTTTTGTATATAAGAGTCTGTAACTGCTGTTAGATCACATCCTGAAGATGACAAATAAAATTTTGTCGAAATATTGAGACTGTCACCATGCGTTTATTAAGTTTATTCGGAGTTACTTTGCTTCTGCAATATGTATCACACTTAACGAAGTTGTCAATACGTGTTAATTGAAACCAATTTGTCATCCAACATCTTAGACTTATATCTGAGGATCCAAACAACAATACAAAAAACAAATAACCAAATATCCAGGCTTCTATGGCCTATTCGGGAATTGTGGGGGCTCATCAGCTCACACCCACCAGGCTTCCACAGCCTATTCCAAACATGCATATGCTACAAACACTAGCACGTACATGTACTCAGTGTATACGCGATTATCTTAGTTTCATTTAGCTCAAATTGCGTCAGCTCAAATTGCGTTAAGTGTTTAGCTCACCAGCTACACTAGCTATTATGGAAACTGATCGCGATAAATATCCTAACAAAAAAAATAAAATCATTGTGGATCCACATTACAAGATTCTCGTACAAACTTCAAAGGCTAGATTTATCAATCTGCAAACCACTAAATTTATCAGTCACAAAGGAGTTCATTCAATCTATCAGTTTTATCATTGATTTATCAACTTCACTGGGCATGCAGCATTATCAATAATTAACAAAACGAAACATGTACGATTTACGAAAGATGTCAAGAGTTCATATAAGGTATTATTATAGCACATATAACATGATTGTTCAATACATGTTACCAACCTGTTTGGGGATTCAGTCCAAAATGTTCCAAGAAAGTTATAAGAGTACAATGTCTTTGAGTTCGTTAGGGCATGACCCATTCCTGTAAATTACACACTGTTCATCACACGCACTATTGTCAATCAGTGGGAACTTCACAACGTCAGACAGAAAGTTCAGGAAAGTCCAGGCAGAAAATATATCACAACACAGTTATGTTTTCAATCACTATGGCCATTTACAAGGCTCTGTTAAGTAGAACCAATCAAACTGTACATGTAAATATTCTGTTTCCACGGAATGGACTCGTTCCAGAGGTTTCTGGCACACGCTGTCACGTCACCAAGGAAGAGGAGAAACATGTCGTTGTTATAGGAAGGAACAGTGCTTGGGTCGAAATTTTATCACGAACATGGACATCAATCATGGCGGTTGTGGACATCAGTTTAGAATTCCTTCCAGTGACAATTACAAGGCAGTTCAAGGAGGCGTTGAACAGGGTCGCACATTTCACAATGGCCAACAAACAAGGGCACCAAATGTTTTCATCAGTCACCGTCCCCGTCTGGGTGACTTAATTACCGTCTGCTATACCTCGGCAGGTGCAAAAAGGAAGGAAGGTCCTTTACCTGTTCTCTTTACAATTAACAATTGTACTTGGCCTGAATATCAGTTCACAAAGTGTCCACAAGTTTCGTGATGCCTTGAGAAATGGTCTGGAGCTCTTGCAGTTTTTCTGGCTCAGAAATTTTGTCCAAAAGTTAGTACTCTCAGTGTCCTCGGTCGATCGTCTAAATCTGTTTTCTCACGATCTTGTAGTTGTATCCAAAAGACAATTGTCTTTATCCGAAAGCAACGCTCGTCATTATGAAAGCTGCATTCTTTATCCTGGCAACGAAGCCATTATGAAATTTGAGGTCTTTAAGACGACAGGGATTGTGCGCGTGTGATCTTTAAGATGTTGTAACGCGAAGTCGTCTCAAGATACAGGGATGGTCTTCATAAAACCTAAACAATAATAGTTTCCAAGGTCCGGCTTCTGAGATTTCTCGAAGTCTTGACAACGTCTTTAAATGAGAGAGGATACAACGAAAACGTCTGTTGAATATTAAGCCGATTTATTGTAAGTTCATTCCACCTAACTTAGGAATGACCGGCATCATTTGGCAGGCAGACTAGCACAACTTCATCAACATCAGATCATTCTGTAAACAGTCATTTTCGGAACTGGAGATAGCAATAACCATTATCGGAGACATGGGCCTCTGTGAGACCTGATGGTTTAGCCATCAGGGAGACCTGGTGTTACTAGTCTGACTATATGTGCCGTTCATTCCGTTATATACAAAGCTAGACGTTACAATGTCAATTTAACCCGGCGTAAATGTCCTTACGAATTCGGTACAATTATGATTAGCAAATCACAAAACTGTCGCATTGTATAAATTCATTCGTCAAAACCAAGGTGGTTAAATCATTACACTTACATAAACGGTTTCTATGTTATCTGTATCAATCTGAACTTACATAACTGATTCTCACAAATAGTTGTGTTTGCAATAACCGACCTGAAGGGTCATGGAATAGTATTTCGGAAATAGTTTTGTCAAAACACATCACAATATGCACACAGATTTATATAAAATTGGTAAATGAAAAGTCAGAATTTATGCATTTATATGGTGGTCAAGAATCGACATCTTACGTATCTTTTATGCATTTATATGGTGGCCCAAAATCGATATTTCACAATACGTCAGCCAAAAGGTGTGCACAATTAGAACACATTAGTATACTTATACGCTATGGATATATTGTTTTGCCAAAGTTCACATATATTTTAATGAGACATTCAAGCAAACCTATAACCAACGAAACATTCCATGAACGATATCCCTTGTATGTAGTAGATCTAAAGAATGCTTCATGGCATTTGACATTAATATATCGGCGATCAGTTTTCTTGATAATATTAATGAACTAAGACATTCAATATTAATGAACTAAGACTGATGAGGGATTGTAGTAGAGCGAGTCGAAAAACCCATGTGGATACATGTCTGTACAGTATTTGTCCTTTCGCATCAAGTTCTTCCGTAAGATATTTTGAGTTTTCAATATCCGCATGCATTCAATGCCAGAGTTTTTTTCTTTCAGAAATAATGACGCAATACCGTTACTAAAACGCTTTTGCCTCCTCACTTTACATCAACAAACACGCATGGTATATCCGATCATCCTTAAAAAGAAATTTCTGAATGAGAGAAACTTCAAGTTGGTGACTGAATTCATCAGTTCATGATTGTGTGATAAATTTGCATTTTATCATGTTTTCCCTGTTTTAAAGTCCTAATTGGCCGCCTTCTAGGGGAGGACATCTACAAGGATTACTGATATACGATGTCTAAGATGATATTCGGTACGATTATAGCTTTCTTTCTTCTTTCTTTTGTTGATACGATAGCGTCAAACGACAATCGCCGACAGATTTCGAATTATAGAAACATGCTCTCCTGTCGATGGTCACTGTTGCAATACAACATTATTTTCGAGTTTCGACACTTCATTACCTACAACTCGAGTTCCTGTCACAGCGCTCATGTGAACATGGTAAGTTAGTGTCATCATGTTTGAACGCCTTCTCTGGTCGGCTTTAAGTTTTCTCAATTTATTATGGGTTGCCTAAATTTTACCTGGTCATTTTATTTATCATGCATACACTTTTTTTTATCATATATATCCTTGGAAGAGTCCTCTTTGATCGGTTAAGTGGGTGATCGGTTATCACAATGGATGTTAACAAATCCTGTCTTTGAGGTTCTACAATGTGTGTTTCATCGGTCGATTTTCAAGATGAAACTCCGTGCTGGACGTTGTAATACTTCAGGTATCTAGACAATCCTCCACAAGACAAACCTAATTTAAAATGTCCATCCACGCGGTTTTGTGTCACTTCTTCGAGCATTTTCAAGAATAGATCTTGTGAATGTTCTACTACATGAAACACACTTTTGCACGCAGAATCAAAGAAAGTGATGTTTTGCTTTACTCTTCGCTTACAACTATGTATAAAATAAATTGATTGTGTATCAGGGGAAAGTGCTCAGAGATATCAGAGATAATCACTACTGTGCACTATTTAACACGATGTATATTGTGCTCATTCGGTGTGTTCCCTCATGCGCACTAATGCAGGCAAAATGCACATTTGTGTGTGTTTCTAATGTACATACCCGTGTTGTGCTGCACAAATCTCAAATAAAAAACGTTTCAGATTTAATGTTTCAGTCTCCAATCAAGTGATATCCACAGTACTTCGACCCCATTTTTCAAAACTTGTAATCATATGCATCAAATTTATTTTTCCGAATTCCTACCTTTCCAAAACTATATAAAGTATATAACGTTTGGAACAAGTTCGATAAAACGAAATCTTAAAGTGTCTCTAATATCTATGAACCCCGGGTCTCCAGCATTTGAACGGAGAATATATGAGGAATTCTGCATGTTTAACAAGTTTAAATATCAACAATATTTCACTCCTACTGTTAAGCTACATGTATTTGGGGCGAAGCGATCAGGTATGGCATGTGAATCAAGTGCGACCATGAAAATCTTGTAGAGATCGCAAAACCACGTACGGGTCATTTCTAACAAATGTATTCGAAGCGACATAGTTCCAGAACGCCAGAATTGGTGGATATCTTGCCAAATATAGTTTCAATTCCAATGTAGACATTGTATGACAAAAGAGATGATTACAATTTCGGCATCGTAAACTATCCCTTTCTGGACAGTAATATCCCAGTGGGACCTGCATATGGCGTATACATATCACGCCTAGTAGCATTTGCTCGATCCTGTGTTAAATGTGACGATTTTAATCAACGTCACAAAACTTTGTTGCAGAAACTTATAAAACAGGGCTACACGACCAAGCGCCTCCACTCAAAGTTTCTCAAATTTGGCGATACATATCGCATGCTGATAGCAAAATACGAGCCTAGCGTGCAAGATCTATGGCGTGACATTTCGTAACTTATGTCTAATTCCGCTTAACCCGGGGCTAGGGGCCGTATGAACCCATGTACTTCGAGATCCTCATGGTACTCATATGAACAGTCACGATCGAAGCGTGACTGAGATACATCATTCTTTAGATGACTTTACAACAAATATTATGGATTAAGAATACTGATCAGCGATACGGATTTGATATTTTTGGAACATCATGATGTCTTTGCCGGCATCATTGGAAACTGTTGACCGCTTCTCTCTTGCAGGAAACAAGCCTATGTTTATGTATACTATGATTGTCTTTTTGAATTTGGTGCTAATACTGTTATATGGAATATGGAATAGGTCTTTGGATTATGGACGCGGATATTCTCTAATGGACGACGGCTGAATTATGCATGACGGACCAGACGCTTGTAATTGTAGTTATTGTGAGATGTGATATTCACCTGTGTCTGGATCCGAGAACGGGGTTCACTAGTATTTGAGTATCAACAGAATTTACTGTGAGTCATATACAGAATATGTTGATGTTATGGTTCATACTGATCAAGGGTTATACCAGACCTTAACTAAGACATCAGCTGTCTTCGGTGAATTTAATTTCCAGACGAATTTATTTTCTTACTTTGAGTTCACCTCTTCCACCAACTGATTCCTTCAACCCCACCGCCCCGTTTCCAAACCAGATAATCAGCTGAATCTTAAAAGTGCAATTTAGTTCTTCACGGATACCAAAAGTCCCCCCCCCCCCCCCCCACCCCTTCCAGTCCCGGCATGAATTTCATTGGCATCGTCAGGGGTGCACGCGAAAATTTATGAATGTCTCTTTCCCGCCCTGTCAAGACTACAGCATTTGCATACATGTAGGACTCTAATATATACCTGTAAGCTATGCTTACTTGAATTCGGGTACAACAGTGCCGTTTGAATAAATTCTCTCCTTATGGACATGGATATTCTATCTGGACGAATGTTGCCTAATGAAGGTCAGATATGGCGCCAGTATTTTACCCATCCCCCATATGTCATTTTACAGTAACTGGAACAGATGTTGACATTCGTTCCAGATTCTCACATTTTTGAGCATAGCATGTTCATAGGTTATAAAAGACATACATGGATGTGACTGTATGCTACATGTTACGCTCTGAAGCTAATAACGTCCATTCCCTTTTAGAGTGTGCTCTGTCAAATCGCCAATACGTTTTTTTTTATTCAATTGTTAAAGAACAAGAGGCCTGTCATATCTCATATATATTAATCAAATGCAAGATAAAAGATACTATCTTTAAGACGCCTGAATGTTGAGAGTGACAGTCTGTATTGAACAAGACAGATGATAAGGTACTCCACCCGCTATTAACCATTACTGACACTGACTGGAAAGTTGATAAGGTATTTCACCCGTTATAATATATATCCACTAATGAGGATTGAGGTAGTCCATCATGGAAATTTGATCCATATTTGTTATATTTAAAGCAGATATTAATAGATACAAAACCGTCCAGATTAAAGAGAAAGGGGGAGGGCCCCGGATAACGAACCGGCGCTCACGCTGTGGCCCACATGCACTGCTCTCGTAGATGCTATCAGGGCAAAATAATATTGTCTAAGGATGAACTTGGATTATACTGCAAAACAACCATTGGTTCGTTTAAGCCTGGTGTACACGACCAAATTTTCTATGACAATTTTACAATGTTAAACGTAAACTGGTCCATTTGTTTTCCAAAATACGGCAACATTACATTATATTGCGTATAGCAATGTCGATCTCTCCTCTGCACCACGCGAACTGTAAAACATGTAGGGAATTGTTCAGAATGCACGAGATTTCCATTATAATAGGCCATATGAAAAGTAGTTCCCAGTCGCAAAAGTCAGCGATATCATTCTATACTCGGAAATAAGAGGATATGACCGATTGCTGCCAGTAACTAAAACTGGGGTTTATACTTGGTGTAAGAACGCACAAGACAAAGCCTACAATAGCCTGTCTGAGCTCAACAATGCGTCTAGACGTGATCCTTTTCAGCTGCACAAAAGCCTCAACAAAAGCCTCAACAATGCGTTCTTACACCAAGTATCGACCAAAACTGGTAACTCGTACAAACGATCTAAGGGACTGACTATGGACAACTATATAATTTTTAGAAAATTCCGGTCATTCGTTGACACGGATACATAAAACTGGACAATGAAAACTTGGTTGTGTGTATTGTGTAATCTTTGGATTATGGACGCGGATATTCCCTAATGGACGACGGCTGAATTATGGATGACGGACTAGATGCTTGTAATCTATTCGATGTGGGCGTGTTTTCACATGAAGTACCTGGAGCAAGTGGTCCATGATTGGTTTCTGTTTAAAACCTCGTCACCTTATAGCGCTCTCATCACTGTCATCCACTTTTGTCTATCCCAACAGGTACTTTTCCCACCAGGTAGAGCGGACAATCACCTCGGAGTACAAGGACGAATAATTACCCCCATGCGAACAAACAGATACAGAGCCCCGGCTTGTTAATCGAATCTTACGCTGTCTCGTTTTTGCGACTGCTACAGAACTTTTTCATCACACTAATGGTCTTCGAGCCATTTCTGATCGCTTCGCTCCAGCTACATGCAGCTTAACAGCGGGTAGGTAAAAACCTTGTTGATATTAAGTATGCATAGTTACTAATTTAATTATACCCTTTCCGGTCTTAAGAGAAAATCAAAAGTAAAGCAGAGAATCCACCGCCAAGGTAATTAATACACAGCAGGGAATGCTTCTTGACATAGAAGAACAACTAATATAGCATCAACCACGCACTACTCGCGTGTTCTTCAGAGGAAGCTATTTTCTCCACAGGTTTAACACGGCAATTCAGATACTGTCATAATTGCATATGAATAACAAATCTTAGATTGTTTGTTCGTTAGTATTGTTCCAAGTAAACAATAGTTGTTTTTTTAGAATTTTATGTCTAGGGGATACCTGAATATCGTAAAAATTTAAAATCGCCCATTGGCGGATATTACGCATACATGTATGTCATATAATCACTTCTTCATTAAAAACCTGTTGCTCACATAATTTGCAACACCGCGAGAGAAGGATGGTCATCAAAGCGACAATCCACGGGTGTCATAGCTCAGTCGATAGAATCACGCCGTGTTCAGCCGAGTTCATGATTCCGATCCCACGGCGACTAATTTATTCTTTCTCATTTTATACTCAAAATTGCCCAGGGCGCCATAGTACATTATGATTCTTTTGCTTTGAAACTGGAATAAAGCTGACAAATTAAAGCATTGCGATAGAGAATTTCATACTGAATTTGTCCAACGTCTCAACGTAACAGGAATCTATGTACTTCTGCATTAATGAGATGCTTGGTTTATATTAACAAACATATACGGTAATACTTGTTTTATATTAACAAACATATACGGCGTACAAAAATGTTTTCCCCAATCCACGACATCATATCACATGCTCCGTCGTGGCTAGACTCGTGTTCGATCGAAAAAGCCCTGCCTTACTTGTAATTTGCTTTCATTCAGTGTGTTATACCTACTTTGTCACAGACCTCATTTACTAATTTTATTCACATTTACCTCCAGTTCATGATCACTACGTGCACCTATTGTTTTCCATGAAATGGTTCGAACTGATATTAATATGTGATTGGACGAATCCAGTTCGACAATATGGACGTTTGGTAGACTATGGACGATCATTTATTGGCTCATCTCAGCTTCATCACCAGACACAGGTGTTGAGTATGGCACGTTAGACGAGTAAGAAAAACCCAATTCAGATGAAAGAATTACAAAGTAACCTTAGTCACAACATGGTTACAGCTTAGGAATACCGGTACTGCGTTTTGGATTACTTGCATAAGCTTTAGATTATTTACAATTAAGGCAATCAATTTCACAAACAGGAACTTTTTATGTGTTTTCGTGTATTATAGGTGGCATGCAACCTACGCTTAGAATTAATGGAAAACTAGAAGATTTAAATTATCATTATATTACAAATTTGCATAGATCAATAATACAATCCCATATGGTAAATTCTACGAAGTTTACAAACAAACTTGATGTTTGATGGACGAGACGTTTGTCTAAAGCTTCGCGATGAAGTATATGACGCTTCGCTTCCTCGCGGCAAGAACTTTCGACCAACGGGATCAGAAATACGCGAGCGACAGGGACTTACAACCATCGGGATAGGATACTCTTACTGGCATTTCGCCCTAATTGAAGATTCATACTCCATGTAAGGATCACGAGACAATGCATATAATATCCAAGTCTGGGCACAACAATATTTCTAGACTTGAGCCTTTTCAGCGGCACTAAGACTCAGACAATAGCTTCGTACACGAAGTATCTAAGTGAAATATACCAGTATGAACATGTGGTTCAACAACAATAATGTATAATAACAAATACCTCCCTCCCCTCCAATATCATATGGCAATTTCAAAGTCTGTTAATCTACCAATCACAAATGGGTTATAGATTATTGTGCCATTTCATGCTCTCTACATACCGATTATCTCATTAAGGTAGACCGCTGGTGATTTTGAACTTTGGCGGCCATTTGCAATGTAGGTTAGTTCCCTTTTCTGGGCTAAGCGACGGGGATTTCCTTTTGAAGCCTTCTAGTCGAGAATGTTGCGCCAACACCCATCTAATTAACAAATAAACCAAGAAAAGATATATTAAATGATAGTTTATGACATGTCACATTAATATCAACAGATATACTTGTTACAAATAGTTTATAGAATATTTTGCCACTTTTAAGCTACCTAAATGTTAACTATTCCAATGAGGTACACCGCTGCTGATTCTGGACTTTGGTGGCCAATTTCCATGTTTTTATCTCGTAGTTTATCTCTTTCCTAGGTTAAGCGGTGGGGAGTTCCTTTAGGTTCATTCTACCCGGGATTGTTTCATATAGTTTGAAAAATATAAAGTTATATGCTTTTTCATGATTTAGTAGCTATTCCTTGTGTTTTCTGGATTTCAAATGGAGTATGCGTCAGTTTAGCGTCGATTTACCCTCGCCCTAGGACAAAAGGTATTTCTCAGACAATTCCTCAATTCCTGAGTCCTTACGGGATTTTACATTGGAACTTATAGGATTTGGTGACAGTGATTATATTTTCGAATTTGAAGACCCACTGTGGTTGATGACTGTTCCCATATAAGGTGAATTTCCACGTCCAATGTTTCTTACTCAAACAGCTCCTTCGGCTTCATCTCACACGTGGCTCATAACCGAGCGACTACTCTCTGAAATATGATAATTGTATTTCTTCTGTGTCGGGGGGTATACCGTTACATTTAACAACAGTCAAATATTTTGCACTAATAAAAATCTGCAGCAGTATAGTACCAATACAAATAGCTTAAAAATTATCTGGTACTAGAATGTTTGCTGACATGAGAAAACGAATGGAATCTAAAGAATTCCATACATCCTATCTTTCTCACGCACGTAGTAACTCCCCTTCTCTCTCTCTTTCTATCACACACACACACACACATAAATATTTAGCTCAATAATATTTTCATGAAACGTTATGAGGTAAATAAGGGATCTTAAATTAGTGGCTATTTGAAAGTTATGACACGATTTGAGTAAGTTTCATATGTCACCAGCTATAGCTGGCAATATATAAAACTTACTCAACGAGTGTCATAACTTTCATATTAAATTGTGTGAGATTCCGTTTATCGCATAACTAGTTTTAAGGAAATTGTAGCGAAATAATTCGATTTTATCATCAACTCTGTCTCAAAATCTCTTGTCTGTGTTTCCAAACAAGGCCAAAACAACGCCTCAGACTGAGGCACATCACAGCCTTAAACATTGCTGTATACCCTAAGCCAATATAGTGCCAAAGCGCAAAAGAGTTTGAGCACCTCCCTTGTAAGGCTGACCAGTTTTCACAGCATTTCAAAATACTGCATCATGCGCGCGGTATGTTGGTTGGTTCTTCGCCAAATGATAACATGCCACGGTTTGTTGACAAGATCATACGTTTTGAAGTCTCTAAGCATTCACATTTATGCAAGGAATAACATCAGGAAGACTTGATACACACATGTAAATAAATAATCAAACGTTTACTTTAGAAATATGACAAGTACGGTAACCAAAATGGCTGGTTGGCGGGCTGGCTTCGCCAAACAACAATGAGAGACCACATAAGTACCGGTACTATACGAACTATGAATCTCGAAATATTCGAAATAATGTATTGCCGGTCATTGTTGCTTGTTTGGTAATACAATTTGCTAGGTTACAAATACATAGGCATGTTTTCTTATTCCATATCGCATTTCCCGTATCACATCCTCCGGAAAAAAGGACTACTTTCGCCTCGTCCATCTAGGTCACCCTGAGTCGCGCCACTTGTTGGGGAAACCCCCGCAACATATGCAAGTATATTGGCGGTCACTGTTTATCTCGTGTTCGTGGCCAAACATAAACAGTTTAAAAAAATGTTTTTAGGTAACCACAATGCGATGAAGCCAATGTCATCAAAATACATACAAACGGCCAGGTTTACAATGAAAATAAAATTTATTTAATAGAAACGTCTGTCGTCTGCTAGGCCATGGGCCATGGGAATTCCCACACCAAGAAATTCCCTCAGCAATTCATAGTTCATCGAGTACAGTTCTTGTCGGAAAACGGGAATTATCGTCAGAAAACTGTGTATGTATTCAGACATTCGTTAATTAATATTCCCTGTTGATATTTTTCTGTTTGTTAGTATCCTACAATTTCTACACTGTACAATGGAGGATTCTTTCGCCAATTTTGACAGTGACAAGGACAGTTCTTTTCAGCCGGCAAAATTTGACATGGGCTTTTTGCCAAATTGAATCTGACGAAGGCAGTTCGACAAAATGATGGTGCGATTAGGGACATGCCTCTGGAGCGCGACATGACGATGCAACATCCGGTTGCGGCGGCAACAACAACAACAACAACAACAACACCGGTGTGCCAATATCAGGAAAACCATGATGAGCCGAGCCGAAACAGCCTGAAAATTTGGCATTACTCAACGAACGAATACAACATCATGAGCCCCTCCAAATGTGAATAAACGTGCCCCAACATTTGTAGAGCTCCAGAAATCCCAAAGCTGGAGAACTACATCGGCTCATTTTTGCTTTCAATTAGGAAATTTGATGTATCTGAGTATGAGCCTGACACTCTTACAAGTTACATTGAGGTATTGGCAGATTCCTGCGTGAGTAGAACTACTCATACAGTCTTATATTGAACCGCGAGTTCGAGACAAGTCGGGACGTCCTGGCCTCTAAATGGAAAGAACTTAAATCGAAAGAAAAAGGAAATAGGCCAAATAAATCGGAGCCTCTCGCCCGAAAGGAATAGATCATCCTATCTGGAAAGAGTCAGCTTGGCTGCCAGAGCCCAAAACAGTTACAAAACAAAATATGGTTGAACAATACCATGCATTTTGGGCTGCGGTCAACATCTGAAAACCGAAAACTGATGTAGGGGGGATTTAACGCTGAAAACTGATGCGAACGGCGTAGAATTCGCCGGCGTAACAAACACGAGAACCGGTGCCAATGCGAGAGGTCACGAACACCCTTACATCCCAAAAAAATCGCCTTCCCGAATAACCCTGAGGAATGCTCTGTTCACACTTACAAGGAGTTCCGAAGCCACAGGCCGCAGCAAATATGTGCTCCTGATAGCCCATTTTACCTTGCCATTCACACCCAGAGGAAATTATGAAGCTCTATCTGGCATAAATGTCAGCCATTGGGGGGAATAAATTGGGGGAATAATGAAAACAATAACCAGAAATGCTATCATACCTGGACGGAAAACCAGTCACAGTGCCAGAAAATCGACAGCGACACGTCTTCCCCACACTGGAGTACCACCTACTACAATCATACATCTGACAAACACAAAACGTTACCAGTCTCAACAACTATGCTGTAGCCAGTCATGACCAACAGAAAGAGATGTATCATATTCTTGGTGTACCAGATACGGCAACTGATACATGTCCGTGTCACGCTATTCCAAGGACCAGTAGCACTATTAATGTCGACGATTCTCCGTGTGTCCCTCTCACTTCTGGCCCTCTGGTCCAAAGTTCGGACTCACTGACTGACCAAAACATTCCTGTACGAATCAACCAGAATCTCCTGTCACAAACTCAGACGACCGCAGCAGGTATCTTTCATGGCGCCAACTTTCACCACTGCACCCTGAATATAACGGTCTGCCAGTCTGCTGGATCGATCCCGTCAAATAATTTGACATAAATAATGGCATTTTTACTTTTGGTCGAAGACATCAATTGATAAACTATAAATGTCACAAAACGTTTCCTTCATTTTCCACATGTTTGTCGCTTCCGGTAAAGTTCGAAAATTACAGCGCTCATAAATATACTTTGACCTAGTTATGAGGCTAGCTACGAGAAACCTTGTTCCAATGTGAATATTGCGGCATATTCAATAATTTATATAAATTCTGGTACTGCATATTTTTTTAAATGGAAGGTCATTTACAGTTATTATAGGTAATTTATTTCAACCAAAATTGAATTCTGTCTTCTTTGTGCCTTTGATCACTGTTTCTGATACACTGACCGTCAACTCGTCTTTGCACATAAAACTGGAGTAAGAATCGAGACCTGTGCACTACCCTAGATTTGAATGCTGCATCATCCAACATAGTCCTGCGGAAAATACCGCTGAATATGACCGAAAAAGTTATTTTATATACAGGTATATGATAAAACGGTTATCATCGAACTGTGTGTTCCGGGACGTCGCATCAGCTGTCGTGCTCTGAGGTCTGATCGCCGTATCGACCTCGCCCTGGCTCGGTCGATACGGTGATCGGACCTCAGAGCTCTCGAGCTGATACGACGTCCCCGAACACACAGTACCATGATACCCTCTATATACCATGTATTAATTATCCAATCTTTTGAAAGTGTTAAGCAGTTAGGTGCGTACGATAATTATGTCATGACCATATTTCCATAATAACACCACAGTTATCTGATAATTTAAATTATTTGACGAAATGTCTTCCACATTGAATAAAGATTTGAAGCGAGTTGAAATAAGATAACATGTGGGGTTGTTTGCATTTGTGACAAGCAAATTTTTCCATATAATATATGTTTGTGAATTCCTGGATATACGGCAGAGGGAGTCAGTGAATTGTCTGGTATACTCCGTAAACCAATTGTGTCGTTATTAACTTTCAGCTTGACATTTTATCCTCTTTCAATATAGATTCATAGGAAGTAGCAAAACCCGTATAGACTGATCGAACTCTCCCTCCAAAGGATGTTCAAGTTTGTTGATATCTAGGAACGTGCGTGGTCACTAATTCTAAGAACAACAATTTAACCTGTACATGGACATTCCGAACTCAACCCAGCCAGTTTGGAGTATTTAACTGTCGGCCTGCTATTGAACAGATTTCATCAATATAGTTAGAAAATTTGAGCTGTCGGTAACGTTTACAACCAACCAGAATAACACATTGTTTTGAAGCAAAACTAGTTGGTGTTATTTGCACTGTAACAGCCCATAATAATCCAGGTTTGATCAGCTGAAACTTATCAATATTCGCCTGCATTTATTACAGTTATCGATGAAGGAATATTCGTACTTAGTGTTGTAAAACAGACTCTGCTTGAAACTCTACATGGTCGAGGCAACCAGTACCCACCCTCACCGACCCGTCATATATATATACACTAAAATTTGTCCATTTTAATTAGTCATCTAATTTATGCTCAGCATAAATTTTCTTGATTTTGCAGCATGTATAACAAACTGAACCCTACAAAATGACTACAATTACTCCGTGATATTGATAATGTATCATTCTCTAAATAAATGTGTGATTCTCTCCATATAAAATTCCATAATAGTTGCTTCATATTTCGAGTCTCATAGGGAGATATAATATACAATATATTTAAATTCACTCGGATAAAGGGTCAATAATGCCGAATACGATACGGTACGGTGTGTGCGTTTGAACATTCAACAAGTTTACTTGGCATGGGATATAAGCGCCACAGACTCTGCCCGACTGACACGTGTTCGATTGTATACGATTAGATTATGGTGCCAACCTGTGTAATGGAGCCCACTACATGGAACAACTATAATGAAGCTTTATATGAAGAGAATCACAACGTTATTTCAAATGTGATATATTATCAATATCACGGATTAATGGTAGACATTTTGTACATATATAATATTTGAAGATTTTTAGTGTTTCGACAGAATCTACAATCATCTTCAGATGCAGTCGAAACACTGGAAATATTCAAATATTATACATGTAAAATGTATTATAGTCGCAGTTGTCATTTGCATTAAAGGTGTGTATAGGATCGACCAAACGAGCTGCTCCGAAACTGTGCTCGGTTGGTAGAGCGGTAAGTTTGTTTCCCTAAGTCCTGAGTTCGATTCTCACACGAGCCAGTGATTTTTCACTGGTTCGTAGTTCACCGTGTCGGAAAATTCTTTTCATATGATACAATTGATTTCCTGAAACCTGGAAATCTTTAAATATTATATATGTAAGATATAATATAGTGGCAGCTGTCACTCGCAGTAAAAATATATATAGTACCGACCAAGCGAGCTGCTCTCAAGCTTTGCTCGGCATCTCAGTTGGTTAAGCAGTAAGCTTGTTTCCGATCCTCATTTGAACCAGGGATTTTTCACTGGTTCGTATCACTAGTTCGTAGTTTACAGTGTCGAAAAACCCATATATGTTACGTGTACTTTAAGCTGACACAGACATGAATGCCTTTGATTTCTTTGAATGATGGTGGCCTTTTCCTGGAGCAATATCTTCCTTCATTTGTCGTTGTTTTCCTTCATTTTCGAACATCGCAGCCTTTTATTAAATGTTGCCTTTACAACGCGGGAATACGATATTACAGTGTATACTGGTATCAATAACCCACAGAGGGCAATAAATATCGATATAATCTGATACCTTGACGTCAAGGACACGAACTGTCCAATTTTCGCACCTGAACGCATTTTAACGAACAACAACTTATACGGTCTTGGACGTCGGTCAAGTTTTGAGTGATAGGTTTTGACGAGAGGATCGAAAGATTTGATTCTACGATATGCAGCTGAATATACAAAACTTACAACAAGTTCGGATATATTAACACAGTTACCTTTGTTTTAGAAGATGAAGCACATGTCATGTGAGGATACAGTCGCCTCGATCGTATCACTCCAAGTATTTATGTCATTATCGGAACAGGTTATCATTAGTGGGGACATCATAATCTGCGATATCCGAGAATATTTATGACCTGATGAGTGTAGGTGTCAGACTCCCACATGAATAGCTGTGAATCTAGGGAAACGACAACAGATACGTTTTGGTGCCCAATTAATTAGGGAAATGCCGAGAAACATCTTTTCACATCAAATGGAATAGTTTTGAGAACTCTTTGGCTGTTCTTAGCAATTTTAAACTCTGTTGTTTTTTGAATAAATTTGTAGAAATATTTATTTTTAATAAAAGTCTTAAATAAGTAAAAAGTGGGCGAATAACAAGAAATTATTTCTTACATTTTCTTAAAACATTGTTACTTTTTCTTAATTTCATAATAAATAATTTCGTGTTATTCTCTCACTTTTTACTTATTTAAGACTTTTTTTGAATAAGAAAAATAAACATTTCTGCAAATTTACAAAAAGAAAGCAGGGTTTAAAATTGCTAAGAACTGCCAAGAAGTTATCCAAACTATTTGAAATTATTAATCTCATTCGAGCTATTTTGTTTACTGTGAAATTCTCACTTGAGAAAAGGAAAATACATCCCAACCGAGCCGCCGAAGCGAGATTGGAATGTATTTTCCTTCTCGAAAGTGGGACTATAACCTATCAGCCCTCAATGGCGGATTCATAACGATTTACTCAAGTTTCCGACAATCTTTTCTCTTTCTCATACTCAACACTGAGTTCTTGTGTCAAATTATTATTTAAAATGCAAAGCAGTTTCCGAAATCCGCAAGACAGCTTGTGACATCCGCAATCTATAAATTCTCGAATAAAATTAGATAATGATATATCTTCTTCTCGATGGTGTCAAAAGAACGATGGGATGATAAGAGAATGAAAGCAATTATATGAGTAAGAAATAACACCAGTATATGATTTTATTACGCATTAGAACAGAGGAACAAAGCAAGGCCTGATGTTGTCATGATCGCACCATGAACAGTCCTAACAGCTTGCGCTGCAAGCATCGCAACAGAAACTATTGGTAACGGCTCGCCTTTATCACTCAGAATTCTCTCCAATGGTATAGAAGGGTCGTACACTTGATTTTTTAAACAATTTGATACAACAGAGTTAATTATGGCCGATAGATTGGCCCGGTGTTTCAATATCAACTCTCCCCAACCTACTAGGAGTACCCTATGATCGTATTCACGATCAATAGCCAATCTGGCTATCAAAACAACTGCTATGTCTGTCTTTAATTGGAGAAGGGACATTAAGCTTACATGAGGACTTTACCTGGTAATTAAATACATTGTTGAGGGAAAAGTCAAGCGGTACAGCCAAGCGGTGTACAATGTTTAGCTATACACCACAGGTTATAAGTGGAGATGGAACTCACTCAACATGTCCAGCGATTATAGTCAATGAAGATGCCCATATATGTATACGCTGGACAGGGAGTCGGTTTTCTTGGTGCCATAGTTGGTTTGTAATAATTTTTTCATTATATATATTTCCTATAATTCAAACAGTGCTTTTAGTAATTCCATTTTTAGGAAGATTGGCAGCTCGCATTCAAATTTCCTCCTAGGTTAATAACCCCAATGGTACCTTAATTGTGATACCTGACATATTGTTTTCCCCTAAAGTATCACTAGCCAAAAATTCGATTTTTAATGATTTGCTGATTTTTTAGTCGCAGTGACCTTGACCTTTGACCGTTGACATCAGTTTACAATGCGACACATTCTGTTCTCCTCATATATCCACTAACAACAAATAGCGATTTCATTGATTTTCTGGGTTTGAGGGCTTTGATTTACACCTCATTTTTGTGCGCGACATTTACATCTACCCATACCCCTGGCGAAAATGAGAAAACTCTGTAAATTTATCAAAAACTTAGGTAATTAAAAAACGAAATTCGTGAAGTGAAGGAGAACGAGACTATGGCAGATTCAGATGCCTTAGGCCAACAGTAAGAATTTAGTACAGTGTTAAATGTGACGATTTTAATAAATGTCATAAAACATTGCTTCAGAAACTTATAAAACATGGCTATACCACCAAGCGCCTCCACTCAAATTTTCTCAGATTTGACGATATATATCGCGTACTGATAGAAAACACGAGCGTAGCGTGCAAGATCTGTGGCGTTACGTTTCGTGGGCTTGGGGCCGTATGTATCAATGTACTTCAAGATCCTCATGATGCTCATATGAACAGACACAATCAAAGCGTGACTGAGATACATTATTCTCTAGATGACGACTTTACAACGAACATCATATGGATAAAGAATACTGATCAGCGATAAGGATTTGATATTTTTTGAACATCATGATGTCTTGCCGGCATCATTGAAAACTATTGACCGCTTCTCTCTTACAGGAAACTAGCCAATGTTTATGTATACTATGATTGTCTTTTTGAATTTGGTGCTTATGCTGTTATATGGAATATGTCTTTGGATTATGGACGCGGATATTCTTTAATGGACGACGGCCGAACTATGAATGATGGACCAGACGCTTGTAATTATATTGATATTACAGATTTGCTGGGAGCATGTCGACATGATCTGAACCCAACAATAAAAATTTAGTACAGTGTTAAATGTGCTTATTTTAATAAACGTCATAAAACATTGCTTCAGAAACTTATAAAACAGGGCTATACCACCAAGCGCCTCCACTCAAATTTCCTCAAATTTGGCGATACATATCGCATGCTGATAGCCAAATACAAGAGTAGCGTGCAAGACCTACATGTATGGCGTTACGTTTCGTAACTTGTGTCTAATTCCGCTTAACCGGGGGCTAGGAGCCGTGTGAAGCCGTGTACTTAAAGATCTTCATGGTGATCATATGAACAGACACATTCTCTCGATGACGATTTTACAATGAATGTCATATGGATTAAAAATGCTGATCAGCGATACGGATTTGATATTGTTGGAACATCGTGGCTTGCCGACATCATTGAAAACTGCTTCTCTCTTGCAGGAAACTATCCTATGTTTATGTACACTATGATTGTCTTTTTGAATTTGGTGCTAATGCGGTTATATTGAATCTGTCTTTGGATTATGAACGCGGTTATTCTTTAATGGACGACGGCTGAACTATGAGTGACGGACCAGACGCTTGTAATTATATTGATATTACAGATTTGCTGGGAGCATGTCGACATGATCTGAACACTTGACGTCAAGCCGTGCGCTGTCGATTATGGACACCAGAGAATGCACATCTGTTTACGGCTTGTATTTGTGGATTTTCAATCTGTAGTTGGGATAAAATACATACATGAGAATAGGAGTGTAGAGTGCCATTACAACTTGTAGATCCGAGTGCGCATTTAAAATACGACTAAATGAAAGAACAAATTCAATTTGGACACTGCTGTTCTTATTCTATTCACGAACACCAAAAATGGAACAAATTTTGGTGTTGTGAGCTGGATCACATTTTGTGTTCTAAACTGGAACACCTTTTCAGTGTTCTGGTTTATGGCCATTACAATTTGAACACGGGTGTTCACGTGAAGAACTACGATTACTGGACAGATTTTGAACACTGCTGTTCTCATTTGTTCGAGAACACCAAATGAGTATTCAAAAACTGTAACAGAAGAGCACCTTTTGGTGTTCTAAAATGGAACACATTTGTTTGGTGTGTACTCATCGCGAACCATTCGCAATTAACTTGTTCGAGTTACTAGTTCGTTGGGTTCTTCGAACTGTGGGACGGATATATTGAATTCATGATGTGATGACACGCTGGAATATAGCCTACTTACTTTACTCTGTTCACTCCTTCTGGACGGTTTGACTTTCGCAGGAATTGGCGCAGTCGCAGTGCGCAAACGTAAGATTTTATATAGGTAGGTCTACTTTAAACGTGACTTTATCGCTCTCTCTGCTGCACAGATCTTCTCCACAGGTATATTATCTTCGCTAGATTGTGGACGTCTAATTGATAAATGGAATTCATAAGACCCAAATCTTTATGATTTCCGTGATCTATTGGTGGATCCGAGCAAAATGTTGATGTTTCTGATGAGCAACATCTGACGGTTCATTTGATATTCATGTAGACTGAAGCATTGACTGTTGCCTATATTTCTTGGCAGATAACTGGTAAGTTTATTGTCCGAGCGGTTGGTCGCACCATTAGGCTGGCGCCATTTCAAATGATTGGGATGCATGGAGATATTGTCTCCTCAAATATCATCGTCTACATCAGTTTAATGTTTAACCGAATAAGCCTTCCATTAATCACAACAAACGTTAATACTGTTTTAGACGTATATGTGAGATCTTTAATAATACTAGGTGAGATCTTTAATAATACTACAAACCCATGTAAACGCAACTTAATGCATGCACTTTGGACCCACTTGTCGGGGTCTTCATTAAGTGAACATACAATAATTTGAAACCAGTGTAGAGACGTTAATATCCGAACCGCATTGGTGTAACGAAAAATCAAAGAAGCTCTTCTAATAAAACGCAACATTAAAAGAGTGGTATACAACCCGTTTAGATTAGAGATTGTAGTATTCAGCTAATAGAATCATTCTAAATAGTATAGTTGACTATACCCCTGAACTCTGTCTATATATGAACACTAAATCCTGCATGCCGTCATCTTTCGGTACCCAGGTCACCGCGAACGACTGCGTTGCGTTTTCCTTGTTGCCTGTATGGATTAAGACGTCATGCCGTCATTTATGATTTGTCTCTAGTAATCTGAAGTATAGTCGACATTTCTAGATTATAAATTTTAAATTATCTAATGTTCACTTGATAAAAGCTTCGGGTAGTGGGTCGAAAGTTCGTACATTAAACTGCGATTACAGAGTTTGTATTATTAACAACTCCATACTTACTTGCAAAGGCTTCGATAGATTCGCAAATCTGATATATTTTTGGCCAAAATGTTCAAAGACGGCATTGTACCCGCACATTTGCATTCCTATATTATAGGCGTAAAATCTTCCATTCAGTATTCAGCCGTCGTCTACAAAAGAATTTCCGTGTTAGACATCAATTTCAGATATGCATAAAGTGAAAATCTGAAAAACCCAAGACGGTTTCCTTTAAAAGAAAAGCGGTGAACACTTTTCCATGAAGACTCCAAGACATTCTTTACATAGAATCAATATCACTGACCAGTATTCTTTAACCGTATGGATTTTCATGAACTATTTGCGTTTTATAGAGTATTTTCTCAGTCACGGATTGATTGCGCCGGTTCATTTGAACACCACGGAGATGTAAAATACATGGCGTTCAAAATGCCCCTATTCCTGGGTTGAACGGAATTAGACACAAGTTACGAAACCTAGAGCCAGAGATCTTGGACGCTACGATCGTATTTTGGTATCAGTGTACAATATTTCGCAGAATTCGATGGTACATGTACAGTCTTGCGGCATAGCCTTGTTTGGTATTGTTCTACAATAATGTTCTGTGGCGTTGATTGAATTGTCACAATTCGCATAGGATCTGGCAAATGCTACCAGGCGAGATTTGTATAAGCTGTATGCATGTCTTCTAAAATATTGATATCCAAAAATTGTTAATTAAATATGTCAAAATTGTCATCGTCTCTCTTGTAAAGTCGACGCGAGAGAAAACCTGGTGATGTAGATATCTATATTTCCCGACTCCCTACACCACAATTCCTCATCAGGACCGTATTGACCATCTTAGTTCATTGATGGTATCGGTGCTCAAGACAAGACACCGATATATTAATTTTCGAAGACATAAAGCATTTTCTAGGTCTACTACATACAAGATATATCATTCAAGAGATTTTTTTTGTTTACAGACTTACTTGAATTTCTCATTAATAATATCTATCTGAAATTTGGCAACAAATATATCAACAGCATATAGGTATTCCAACGGGTATTAATTGTGCACCCCTGATCTATATCTTTTCTCTTATGAATGCGACTGTATGTAGACGCTTTCAAAAACTGACCATTTCAAAGCCCGTTCCTTCTCGTTCACCAACTGCTATATGGACAATCTTCTCGCAGTGGATAATCGCTTTATAAATGACGTAGTGAAGCACCCTCACTGGATAGCCCTAACGGTACATCATATCTAGACCTATACCTCTACTAAATGAAGCTGACCTTCTCGCTCGTTGACTTTACAAGAGAAGTGATTACAATTTCGACATTGTAAACTTTCCCTTTCTGGATAGTACTATCCCAAGACTTGTACATGGCGGATACATATCTTCCTTAGTAGCATTTTCTAGATTCTGTGTTAAATATAACGATTTTAATCTTCACAAAATGTTATTGCGGAAACTTATAAAACATGGTTATACCACCAAGCTCGTCCACTCAAGTTTCTCAAATTTGGCGTTAAATATCGCATGCGGATAGCAAAATACGAACCAAGCGTGCAAGATCTATGGTGGTACGTTTCGTAACTTGTGTCTAATTCCGCTACTCATGTACTTCTAGATCCTCGTGATGGTCATATTAACCATATTACTCACAATGAAAGCGTGACTGAGATACATCCTTCTCCAGATGACGACTTTACAACGAAACCATTTGGATTAAGACTACTGATCAGCGATACGGATTTGATATTTTTGGAACATCATGATGTCTTGCCAGCATCGTTGAAAATTGGTGACCGCTCCTTTCTTGCAGAAAACTAGCGTATGTTTATGTATACTAAGGTTTTCTTTGAATTTGATGATAATTCTTTTATTTGAATTAGGTCTTTTGGATTATGAACGTGGAAATTATTTAACGGACGATGGCTGAATATTGAATTATGAACTAGACGCTTGCATTGTATCACAAAATGACACAGCCCTCCGTAGTGTTGGTCATCAGCATGTTGTATACCTAAAAATACATTTGCGCTGACGTATAGTAGGCTAGTATTCCTGAAGTTAAAGATGTGTGAGTAACATTTGATAGAACTTTAAACGTTCGCTCGTCTGCAGCCAACCAAGATTCATGGTACGTTATTTTGAGTCGGTTATCAGCGGTTCACAGAGAACATTATCTGTGAAGCGAGCTATTATAGCGATCGATTGGACACGTTGCAGATCCACTAATCTTAGATTGAAGACGAAATAGTAAGACAATTAATGACAAGTGGGCTTTAGTATCTCAACGAATGAAATGTTGACGCAAATGTAAGTTTTTCCCGACAATCGATTCTATCTTTACACATATGTATCCTAAATCCACAAATATACGTCACTGAGACATATTGACTTACTTGGGGCTTCTTAAATCCATATTTCTAGATGGGCCAATCCTAACTGAGCTTGTGTTCTCTGGGGCAATATGTCATTCATTGGTCGGATGTGTCACTCCGTGTGTTATTTGAGTGATATTTATTAAGTTAATGTACTTTGAGGCTAGATAAATGCAGCCGACATTCAGTAGGCCGACGCCATCCATAATTAATTTCCACGTATATAACCTCAAGTTATTATAAGCATATCATAATCAATACCAAATTTCAAGCAAGCATACAATAAAATATGAATAAACACAATTAAGCCAGTCTTTCGCAGCTAGGCGAGATGCTGTTCATTCATGGAAATGAATTTCCAATTAGTTTTCCACAGAATAATGTATGTCAACCTCGTAAGGGATTAATTATATTGCTGTTTCCATGGCGACCAAACACAGGTATACGAGGACAACATGCAGAAATGCCTTCCTAACACAAGAAAGAAAAAAAAATAGTCACGTCGCATCTCTTTGTACGAAGGTGTTATTAAATATTGAAAATAGGGAGTCTGACAGCTCGCCTATTTAAGGTGTTTTCCATTTGTGATGCGATTTATGCATTGCGCACTGAAGGTTAAATACTAATTTCATGAAACCAGTGGTGTCTCAGATATAATTGTGTGTTTGAATACCGCCATTATGCCAATCTCATGGCGCGATAATAATAATAATAACCTTGCTTTAGAGAGGGTTAATTCCAGTATTTGGTTTGAGGCCCTCTATCGCTCGTGAACACTCCCTATCCCTACAGCGTAGGGATATTTATGGAGTATCCCACGCTATCCCTATGAATGACGACGGTTGAGATATATTCTGCTGAGTAAAACATGGCCTGATGTCTCTGCCTGCCAACACAATTTTAATTGATTTTGTTCAAATACAACGACGGAACAATCTATCCAGTCGTGATCTCTACAGCTGATCTTTCATGATTTACAAAAATGTGATCAACAGGGGCTCGTTACCGTTGTTTATTGTTAAATTAGGTTGATTAGGTTGGGGAGAGGATGGGTTGGGGAGGGGATCGAGCATGTACAGAAAGGTAGAACGGAGGACAGTCAAGTCGGTGCCGTCGCTACACTAAACTTCCAAATCTCAAGTTTTATAACCCGGTCTCTTCGAAACTCGAATCGACTTCACCGTAAACATAACGACAGATCGAAATGTTTGTGAACAGCCCGTTCAATTCTGAGAAGAACGGTACAAGTTGTATTTAAAAATTCCATCTTTTTCGCGAGATATGGCCCTTTAAAAGCCGAAAATCGCTCACTTGTCAACTCTAGCTGTGACGTCATCGGAGGAAGTCGTATGACTTTCAGTATGTTTTGAGCAGTGTATCGCTATCCTAGGTAGCTATCTATTTCTGAAAATTAAAACGGCCCAAAGTTGTTTTCCTTTCAAAAATGCCTCTGTGTTGTGTTTTGAGAGGGGGAATTCATACCATAATTGGACTAAGATCAAGTAAATGCGAAAAAATTGCCAACATAAATTCTTTTACTATTTAGAATACAGCACTGGAAGCATGATTAGATAGAGTCTCGTTGATCTGTCCTCGGCATATTTCAGCTGATCCTCAGACAGTATTCAGCGACCTAAATGTATAAGCCCACTAGTGATCTAAAATATAGCTCAAAACCAAATAAAAACTTAACCGGACGACAACGGACCAATGAATCCTAGGTTCTCAAACAGAACGGATTACTGATATAGGCCCAAGGCACCTCAGTCGCAGTCATATGCCCTTCCCACACTCGCTTCATCGGCTGCGACTCCTTACCTGTAGAAAGTTAAAGAATCACTAACGAAAAATAAATTTGAAGTAATTATTTATGTATAATAATAGATTTAGTTACCATGAACTGTGTACAATTCGTATTTAAAATAAAATGATTTTCTCTTCTTCCGTCCATGTCTAGCTGTTGAGTTTCCCTGTAGCAATGCGAGTTGACTTCCAGTGTTCCACTTGATACTTCAGAAGTATGTCGTGTGATGACAAAAAACTGCCAGTGGGCTCGTAATTACCTTCTTCTATGTCTACAACATCATTGTGATCAAAAATATTGCCATCAGATGTGCTAACATTGCTTAAATCGCTCTCTGTATTGTAGCCTTCGCTCTATACATTTTCAGTGCAATCCGCTTCATACGCGGTGAAGTTATCCCCCATAACTTCATTGCCGTTTAGATTAGTCAGATTAAAAATGTATAAAAAAAATATTTCATACAAAGTAAAATCTGAATTATGATTTCCATGCAAATTTGGACAAAACAAATAGCGTTTGGGTGTACCAATATGTCTTCTTTAACTTTTTCCGGTTTACAATTACAACCGATGTTTCCATATTTACGATAACCTGGATAATAAAACTCTTATGAAAGTGCCAGAGATCGGTCGAGGCCACTGCTAACTGGGTTCCCCAGGAGCCAACTCGCAGCTGATTTGAGATGAGATTTGAGAACTTTTCTTTACTTGATCGACCCCCCCTCCCCAATCAACCTAATTAACCAATTATCGACGACCCTGTTGCTCCTGGCGAGTGGTCTCGCTTGCTCTTGAGCATTTTTTCAGGAGGTTTTATCTGTGTTACGGTCAGTGGGGGGGGGGGAATCAAATTGACCAAGTGGTTTTTAAAAGTATGTTCTATTTTTCACAATCTTTTATTGTGACTATGGAGACTATCTTGAATCAGAAGTTCATTATTTTCGGCAATGAACTTCTATTCTGCTTCCATCTTTAACCCTATCTGGCCTGGGCGATTTGGGGTGTATCGCAGCCTGGGGGGGGGCGGAAAGTGCCCCCCTATATATTTTCTCTACCACTAATGCTAGAGCGCTGAAACTTACCACACAGTATCTTGAGTTCAAGCTCTATCAGGAAATGTTAAAAAATCCAAGATGGCCGCCATGATGATGTCACGGTGACGTCATCTTCTCGAAAGCCATTTTTCGGCCTTTTTGGGGTTGATTTTTCAAAATCTTCATTTTACCGATTTTTCTCTCGAAAAAAATCAAATAAAATACAGAATAATTAGTTTTGCATAAATAAAATACTTTCAAGGCCTTTTAGACAAGGAAAATGTGAAGAAATGGAGCAAAAAGATTGAAAAACACGACTTTCGCGGATACCACATGGCCGCCATTTTGAATTTACCAATGATCCTCTGCCCGGGAGTATATGAAAATGGGCTCAAAATGACTCCAATAAGATAAGCTTTAAAGTCACCAAGTGTCAGCCTCTTCGGTTTTGTGTTTCGGAGCAGCAGAGAAAAGTTCACTAGGGGGGGGGGGTAGGGTTAAGCTAGGCTTGTGTCCGTCCCCCGATACGGTTAACTATAAATGCAAGCTTACTATGTGAAAGGGATACAAGCGTTGGTGAAAATCCAAAGTGGTCGTTAATGAGGATATCGTTTAACGCGTTATAATGAGGAAGAGAAACAGGATGGAGTAGAGCTTGCATGACAATGGTGACCCGAGACTAGAATTTACATGGCATGGGATACCTGGTGCGCGAAAAACACACATCAATCAGCTACATCAATAGCAGTTGGACCATCTTCCATGTCTGGCTTCACTGCTATCGTAATATCAATTTCCTTCTAACATTGACAGTTTGAATGGTTAAGATAAGCAATGTTATTAATATAAACTGTCATCCGCGCACAATACAATTTTCTTCTTCAATCGCGTGCAGACACGCATAGCCGTTTAATATTTATCCTCTGGGTCAGTCCACAGCCTGCTCACACTGGCAAATGATAATTGTGATGAATTATGGCAGTTTATCTGTGCTCTTATTTGACCTGTAAATGAAGTGTGAACATGCAAAGTGTTCAGAATTGTCATGACTGCTTGTTGTTCACGGTGTGAATGAGATAACCCGTATAACAGCCACACACACTGAAGGAAATGACATGGTGGAGACCAACCCGAAACACGCAGAACCCGACGACGTTTACCTCTCATTGTCGTGTATCAATGAATGAAAAGAAATCTAAATAAATATGAGCCAGCGGCCGTCTGGTATGGTCGCCATAATACTGCTTAAACATGTTCTGAAGATTAGGACACGGTTCGAACTAAAGGGCCTGTGACTTTGTAAATGTATGACCGAATCATTCGTTTTCCCAGATCCAAAGAATGTCAAAATTCAGGCAAGAACTAACTGAGGCGATACAACTCTAAATCGAACCGAACTATACACAGTCAGATTGCTACCTCTCAAAAAAAGACGATGACCGTATCACGCCAGAAAATGTGATCAATTAGAGCCATAACCCTTTTTCACCACCATCCTGACAGGGTGCTCAGCAGTGAGTGCAAATTTTAGGCCATCACCCTTTTGGGGTGATTGCCTGGCCATAGCTCTAAGAGGATGACGACCTTAAAAGGGGGATAACCATAAAGGGGGATCACCATAAAAACGTCACAGGCCATGCACGCTTTTGTGTAGATTCCAAGAAGGCGATGCTGCGGAGAGAGGTGTCAGATTCGATATTCAATATTCAGTGGTCGTCAATAGTACAGACCTATATAACTGCTGGCAACAATTCCACACAGGGATAGAATGAAAATTAAAGAAATTACAAGCGTCTGGTCCGTCATTCATAATTCAGCCGTCGCCCATTAAAGAATATCCGCGTCCATAATCCAAAGACCTATTCCATATTCCATATAACAGTATTAGCACCAAATTCAAAAAGACAATCATAGTATACATAAACATAGGCTTGTTTCCTGCAAGAGAGAAGCGGTCAACAGTTTTCAATGATGCCGGCAAGACATCAAGATGTTCCAAAAATATCAAATCCGTATCGCTGATCAGTATTCTTAATCCATAATATTCGTTGTAAAGTCGTCATCTAAAGAATGATGTATCTCAGTCACGCTTTGATTGTGACTGTTCATATGAGTACCATGAGGATCTTGAAGTACATGGGTTCATACGGCCCCTAGCCCCGGGTTAAGCGGAATTAGACACAAGTTACGAAACGTAACGCCATAGATCTTGCACGCTACGCTCGTATTCTGCTATCAGCATGCGATATGTATCGCCAAATTTGAGAAACTTTGAGTGGAGGCGCTTGGTCGTGTAGCCCTGTTTTATAAGTTTCTGCAACAATATTTTGTGACATTGATTAAAATCGTCACATTTAACACAGGATCTAGCAAATGCTACTAGGCGTGATATGTATACGCCATATGCAGGTTCCACTGGAATATTACTGTCCAGAAAGGGATAGTTTACCATGTCGAAATTGTAATCATCCCTTTTGTCATACAGTCGACGAGAGAGAATAAATATGATGTGCCTGTATAGGGCTATCTGTAGTTTCCTTCAAATCCAGTGAAGGTGGATATATATCCTTCACTGCGTCATTGATATAGCGATTATCCACAGCGATTATATAGCGTTTGGTGAATGAGAAGGAACGCCCTTTGAATGGATCGGTTTTTGAAAGCGCCTGCATATAGTCATATTCATAAGAGAACAGATATAGGTCAGCCAACAGGGGTGCACAATTAGTACCCATTGGAATACCTATATGCTGTTGATACACTTTCTTGTGATAGCGAAGCGATCAACCGTTTTCTATTATGACTGTAATACATCTTGATGTTCTAATTGTAAAATCACTGACAAGTAGTCTTTAATCCAAATCCGTTCTCATGTCGTTTTCTAGATTATAATTTATCTCAGTCGCGCTTAGTTTGGATTGTTCAGTTTATCATTATGGACATGCTGCATACCCTTCTGGAATATTGCAAGGTAGAATAAACGATTGCGGAATTCGAGAAACCATAGCTCTAATGTTCAGAGAATTGTCCTATCTGTGAGATGATATGTGGATTGTTTGCCTTTTAAATGACTTTTTTAAGTTCGTTGCATTGGGGAACGTGAGAAATGGAGCGCAAAAACAGTACACCATATTTAATGGAGTCCAAGTGTTTTTAGTGGGATGGAGATGGTAAAGCAAAATTCGTCTGACTGGAACTAACCACGGTAAACATAGCAGTCACGATATAAGACAATACATAATTGTTCTACACACTTTCTCAAACAGAACTTGTTTACAAGATGATTATTATATTACACTGTATACCTGCATCAATCGTAAGGAATATTACTTGCCCTTGTTATGTCCTTGGCGTGTTGTGTATTTCAGCAGGGTGTCATTAACCGTAACAACATTCCAGCATCTTACATCAACGTGCTGACGAATGAAAGGGAGTTAAGGTATCCCCGATATCGATATACTGATAAATATTACAAAATAAGATTGGGGACCCTGACGCTAGTAAACAAGCACCCCAGGCATTTACATATACCCGACTTCACTGAAGCCATAATCTAAGCGTCTCTGAGACGTCTTCCTTCGAATAACTAAAGTAATTGTATCATTCTGGCCTCTGGTGATCAAACGTGCCGTCAGAACGGTTCAGTCTATACATGCCCCTGGTTAGTTACAAATAATGTGGACGCCAGGTCGGACATGGGATTGGCTGCCTTATTTCGGAATATGATCTGCAACATGATCTGCAACCATATAGCCCACACAGCAAAGAATAATGGTGTCGCTCCAGCAACTATATTTGGTGGTGAGGATAGGTCAGTATCATAAAACGATGTTGACCAATTTCAGCAACAAAATATAGTTTTGAAGTTAGTTCAACAACAAAAGAATGATGTTGGCCAATACTAAATAAAAGGTGATGGCTCAGCACCATAATTTATTGTAGATGGATATTGTTAATACCAATATGAAATGATGATGTTTGTGGATAAATGGTGCAGGCTCATATTTTCAGCACAATTTATTGATTTTGTGGTGAACAGCATTATTTAACACCCCTTTTCTGGCTATATAACGCAATATAGACCTTGTCATTAGAATCGTGGCGCATATATGTGATGATCACTCCGTATGATTCAACTACACTAGGGCCACACCACACACTGATAGCAAAGTATAGGAGTCGGACCCAACAGTCGGTATTCAACCGTCGTCCAGACTAGAATTTCGGCAAATTACGATAGTATAGGGTATTAGATTTTTGGCGCTCATTTCGTAACCTATGCCTATTTCCGCTTAACTCGGGGCTAGGTGCTATAAGAACATCGTTTAATACACACCCTTCATAATGTTCATATGAACAGACACAATTAAAGCGTGCCTGGGATACAATACTCAAGAAAACAAATTGTTGGAGATTCATTCAAAGAAAAGATTCATTATATGAATTTGATGATAGAAATTTCACTGATTGTGTTTATCGGTCCAGTAACTAAAGGGTTGTTTGAGAGCGAAAAGTTGGCCAAAAATCTTCATTCTTTTTAACTGTTTTAGTAACTCCTGGGATCCGCTTGTTACTATTTTAGTAGCAGCTACTAAAATAGTAACAAGCGGATCCCAGGAGTTACTAAAACAGTAAAAAAGAATGAAGATTTTTGGCCAACTTTTCGCTCTCAAACAACCCTTTAGTTACTGGACCGATAAACACAATCAGTGAAATATAATTATGGCTCAAAGCCTGAACGGCTTGAATTACACGCGTCTGGTCCGTCATTCATTATTCAGCCGTCGTCCATCAAAGAATATCCGCGTCCATAATCCATGAGAATCTTGAAATACGCGGAATTAAACACAAGTTACGAAACGTAACGCCATAGATATTGCACGCTACGCTCGTATTTTGCTATCAGCATGAGATATGTATCGCCAAATTTGAGAAACTTTTAGTGGCGGCCCTGTTTTATAAGTTTCTGCAATAATGTTTTGTGACGTTGATTAAAATTGTCACATTTAACACCGGATTCAGCAAATGTTACTTGGCGAGATATTTTTACGTCTTATGCAGGCCCCACTGGAATACTGTTGTCCAGAAGCCTCATTCACGAAGGGCTCGTAAAGCCTAAGAGACACGTAACCTAACCTTCAGTGTCATCTTAGGAAAAGGAGTGCACCTCTCAAATTCAGAGAACCCGTCTTAAATCCACTCTTAAGTTATGGGATCTATGTACCTCCCGTAAACCCCTTTTAACGCCAAGAAACGCAATTTGCGCGGGATGTTTGCTCGTGTTATTACCGTGTAAGCTAATAAATAATCGTAAAATTAACTATTTTTGTATCCCATTATGTTTGCACCACTTATTCCATCATATTGCTCGATAATGCTAATCGAGTATTAAGTGAGTAGTAATTGTCAACGTGACTGACAAGTTTTCAGCTAAATTAACATGGACAATCTTCAGTTCAAAGAAGCATTAACTTTAAGAGTCTCGTAACTTTAAGAGACGCTAAAATGTGGTTTTGTGAATACCACTTAGTCGACCCGTAACATTCTCGCAAATCTTACGTAACATCCACGTAAATGAAACCTGTAACTTAATGGGCCGGTTGTGAATAAGGTTCCTGAAAGGGATAGTTTACGATGTCAAAATTGTAATCATCTCCTTTGTCATAAAGTCGACGAGAGAGAAGGCCCGCTTCATTTTTATAGAGATATAGGTATAAATATGACGTGCCGTTAGGGCTATCTGTAGTTTCCTTCAGTGAAGGTAGTCATTAAAATAGCGATTATCCACAACGAGAAGACCGACTACATAGCGTTTGATGAATGAGAAGGAACGGGCTTTGAATTGAAAACCCTTTGTGCTCTAGAATACTGGATCTATTAAAACTGAAAGTTTGTTTAGTTCGATGAATTCTAATTTCTGGGCAAGTAGACATTGTCTAGATTATCGGGCTGTCTACATTAGGAATATACCTGTTTGTGTTGAAGTAAAGCAAGAACTTGGAGATTTCTTAACGCAGATATAATAGTCTCAAAGGAAAAAATAGCTTGCGTGAAATCTTAGTGGGTTGTCTTGACTTTCCTTGTGTTTAATACACATTCATCACTGTCTTCATGAAATGTTATTGTGTTATTTTTTTCAGTGTTATTTTTGGAATATATTCTTGATTCTGAATGATGGAGCATGATTGGTAAAGTCTGTGAATACACCGGAGTTATTACCGTAATCAAGTTTACTCACTTTAGCCCAAGACAAGTCACCTCTCGTATAATTCAATCAATATGCAAACTCCCAGATAGCTTGTTGCTATGGCGACACGAGTGAGTGAAGATCATTTTGACAAGGCATCCTGAAAAATTGAAACCTGGGTGAAAATGAAGAATAATAACATGCCCCCCATAACAAATCACATTTTTATATGTGATTTCAGGCCTTGAACAGATTCAGACAATAATGGTATCTTCTTCATTGCGAGTGTGCTGCATTCTTTTGTAAGGTTCACTGTAAATGTACTGCATTCCGGCAATTCCAGTCTGATTGAAATCAGATCAAGAAAACGATTCTCTCGCTGGACCTGAGGCTCTCCCGATCTCGAGTCCGTTCTGCACGAAATTCTGCAGAATCCCTGAAAATTTCCGAGTTTGTTAAATAGTAAAACAGAGAGTGGCGTTAATTCATATTAATAATACCTTTTGCACTCTTAAACTGTAGTTTGACATCTTCGTAGCTGGCCGAAGAAGTTGACCAGTTAGATAGGTCTACCCAGCTGACCAGTATTCAGCTCTCGCCCAGAGGAAGCTTTAATATCAAGCGTCTCCATTCCAGGTATCTCAATACCAACAGGTGGGTTAACCTGTAGGACATATGCCGTAACATAAGGTAGCGTCTGTCTAATTCCACGGCGGTTCTAGGACGGTATAAACACCTTGTATTACAATACTTTGATGGTGTTAATCTGAAAAGTAACAATTAACCAATCCTTAAATTATATATATATTCTAGAATAGGGCTAGGAAATTAATATCGAGTTGAAAATATTGATCTTTGATAATGATTAAATGGTAGGAACATCGATTCTCTCTTACATAAAACTGACATATTTATTTTGTTTTCTTTTATGCCTGCTCGGTTTTGGTGCCATAATTGTCGACCGAAAAAGGTTTTCGATATGAACTCGGAATTTCATTCTTTATAGATGACGGATGTCTATTGAATATCGGATCTGATGTTTGTGTAATATTTATTCGTGCGTGGGATTGTGACGATACCAGATGATACCCAACCGTCACCAGAAAATCTTGTTATTCTGTAATTCCTTCGATAACTGCTAGAATCTATAGTGATCAAAGGTCAAGTTAACTATTAGAATGGTTGATAGTATTTTCTTCTGAAGCCAAACATATCTTCCTGGATATAATCATCAGAGCAATTCGGCCATTGTAATTCTGTCTTCTATATACTCCAATTACAGTAAGTTAATAAGTCCTGTGGCTACTGTGTTAACACAATCAATCTTTTTTATCAATAGGAAGACTTTTTTTCTCGAAATTCTCACTTGTGAGAAACAATAGCGCACCGATACAGTAACGTAATTATAAACATTTAAACACGGGGGTAGGAAATTGCTTCATAATAAAATAGAGGTAAAGCGAAAGATCGGTAATGTTGGGTTCAAATTTTTTCTCAGAATACAATTCCTACTTGGCAGTATTATAAGCCTGTCTCGAATTAGCGGTAATTTTGGACCGAAGCACGCGTCTCTTACTGTGTGCCTGTAAATTGGTTCGCAGAAAACAATTTCCCGGTAAAATTATCGTGTATTGATGTTCCGGTTACGGAATTTGCCTATCACATTACTTCAACCGGTGGAATAACATCGGTTAATAACCACTTTATTTTCGAGGATAAACCTTTATAGTGACACCGTGATATCAAATGTGCATGTGAACTGTAAAACGACACATTTGGTATCTCCCAAGAAACGATTTTCTATGTACGGTGGCTGAAGTGAAGAGCTAAATATGATATCGAATATTTTATTTACTGCTTTGTGTAGCAGCTGCTTAACCAAAGGCACGCTAATTTACTGACGCCACGTAATTAACTCTATCTAAGATTGTATGCCTGTCATATACCAATCAATCAATCACTCAATTGTTGGCCTTTTCGTACAACTACACTGTTTGGCTGAACATAAATCGAGCTTCAATGTATTTCAGAAATCAGAGACCATCAGGTGACCAATGTCGACAATTGTATTTGGCATGACGTACAATGTAATAGCAACAGTCAGATTCAACATTCAATCTTCAGCCGTCACCAAGAAATCATTTCCGTGTCAATAATCGATAGGCCTATTTCGTATGACAGCACCAGTTCCAAATGTGTATGGAATAAAATGAGAAACGGTCAACCGTTTCCAATGAAGCCATTAATACAAGTTGTTATTCTTCACATAACATTCAACCCACTGATCATCATTCTTCATCCAAACGAATTTCCAATGATGACCACTGCTCAATTTTTTATATTTATTCCCGAGAATAAGAAAATGCATTTTTTTTTACAGTTAGTATAAACAGTGCAACTCTATGTATATCAGGTTGGGCGTTGGATATATTGGTGCTGAGGGAGACAAATGATTACATGGAGGAAAGCCGTGTTTCATTAGCCTGTTACACGATGGTACTTTAGGAGAATCAGAAAGGTATTCACGAGTTACCGTCAGCATCACGTAAAGAATTATAGGATCATAGTTACGAAATGTGAGATATCTAAACTTGTCCATTAGAAAATATCAGATTATTCAGACTGATAGCTCTTCTGTGATTTCTCATCAATCAACGATGGTGTCAATGCTCTCGACAATCGGTACATGGATATTCCTGCTATAAATAGACCGGCTAATGCCACAGTAAACCGAAAGGTTCATATAAGTGGAATGGCTATATGTACGCTTCGAAAAGTTCGAAAACATGTGAAAAAATTGCGTCGTAATTAGACCATTGATATCAGCACATCTTTACTCCAGACTTCCCTCGTGCGTCCTTCAAATGTAGAGTAGCTTTCAAATACTCCATTCACGCCGAACATAGCTTGGCAGACATTCGTGTCGACTCAACCTGTGAACTCTTTTTACAAACTAGAGAGATATTTGAATCAATAGAAAGCGTCACTACATCGATAAGCTAAGCATTCCCGGATTTCTTAGCCATTAATGTAGGTTGTTAGCCTGAACTAACACGGCACTGACTCCAATCGCACAGTCCGGCCGGTCCGATCAGCCCAAATGACGAAAAAGTCTACTTTGTCAAGTGTCTCAGATTTCGACAATTGATCACACGATTATGATGAGTTTTAACAGACCACAACCAAAGCTTCCACAAGAAAAAAATGCACAGTAGACCGAAACTCCAATACATATGTTAATTACAAGCGTCTAGCCCGTCATTCATAATTCAGCTGTCGTCCATAATCCAAAGACCTATTCCATATAACAGTATTTGCACCAAATTCAAAAAGACAATCATAGTATACATAAACATAGACTAGTTTCCTGCTAGAGAGAAGTGGTCAACAGTTTATAATGTCATACCTGGATTCCAGCAGTTTGTTAGGTTCAGTTGTTGATCTATTATGATCAGTATGCAGGTTCAATGAGAATCGTATATGTTGTCAGTCCTTGAGCTGTCTGGGAGTGGATTTGTTAGGTGAACCAAATCAAGTGAGCAAAGTAACTGCGCAAATACAAACGTCTAGTCCGTCAGTCAATATTCAGCCGTTGTCCATTAAGACCCGTTGAGTTATTCATCAGTTTAGTCTGAAAGATCACATTCTCCTTATAAATGCTCAGAACGTGTCAAACGTTGCTGACATTTTGGCCAGTAGCCATGGCCGTATATTGATACGCCTTGCATAACCCTGACGAATCAATTCTCATGGTCAACTGTCCCGGTGAAATGAGATTTTTTCAGTGTTTACGTGCGAAACTGAAGGACTGCGTCAAACCACGGCAAGGTGACGGAGAATTTTCTCCGTGTTTTCGTGGGCTGCAGCACTTATTAGTCTACCTCCACCCACACCCCTTATTAATAAAAGTTGTCTGGGGAAATTCTTCATCTATATACACGGTTTGAAAGATTTTGCGCCTTAGATTTTTTCTAATTGGTAATTGAATGTCATATCTGAACAGGTAACTTAAAATCAGGAGGTGAAAGTTGCCTGATAATACAAGCGTCTAGTTCATCATTCATAATTCAGCCGTCGTCCATTAAAGAATATCCGCGTCCATAATCCAAAGACCTATTCCATATGCATATAACACTATTAGCTTCAAATTCAAAAAGACAACCATTGCAACACATATAAGGGAAGTATACATAAACATTGGCTAGTTTCCTACACGAGAGAAGCGGTCAACAGTTTTCAATGATGCCGACAAGACATCATGATGTTCCAAAAATATAAAATCCGTATCGCTGATCAGTATTCTTAATCCATAATAATCGTTGTAAATTCGTCATCTAGAGAATTGATTGTGACTGTTCATATGAGCGCCATGAGGATCTTGAAGTACATGGGTTAATACGGCCCCTAGCCACGGATTAAGCGGAATTAGACACAAGTTACGACACGTAACGCCTTAGATCTTGCATGCTACGTTCGTATTTTGCTATCAGCATGCGATATGTATCGCCAAATTTGAGAAACTTTGAGTGGAGGCGCTTGGTGGAATAGCCCTGTTTTATAAGTTTCTGCAACAATGCTTTGTGACGTTGATTAAAATCGTCACATTTAACACAGGATCTAGCAAATACTACTAGGCGAGATATGTATACGCCATATGCAGGTCCAACTGGAATATTACTGTCCAGAAAGGGATAGTTTACGATGTCGAAATTGTAATCATCTCTTTTGTCGTAAAGTCGACGAGAGAGAATGCCCGCTAAATATGATGTGCCTGTAGGGCTATCTGTAGTTTCCTTCAAATCCAGTGAAGGTGGATATATATCCTTCACTGCGTCATTTATATAGCGATTATCCACAGCGAGAAGATCGTCTATATAGCGTTTGGTGCATGAGAAGGAACGGGGTTTGAATGGATCGGTTTTTGAAAGCGCCTGCATATAGTCATATTCATAAGAGAACAGATACAGGTCAGCCAACAGGGGTGCACAATTAGTACCCATTGGAATACTTATATGCTGCTGATATATTGTGTTGCCAAATTTCACAGATATTTTTAATGAGAAATACAAGCAACTCTTTAAACAAAGAAACATCCCATGAACGATATCTCTTGTATGTAGTAGAGCTAAAGAATGCTTTATGGCTTCCGACATTAATATATCTACGATCCGTTTTCAGAAACTATTAATGAATTTAGACGGTCAATGAGGTCCTGATGAGGGATTGTAGTATAGAGAGTCGAGAAATCCCATGTGGATACATGTCTGTACGGTGTGTGACCTTCAGCAAGTTCTTCCGTACGACATTTTGAGTTTTTCAATATCCACATACATTCAACGCCAATGTTTTTAGAAATAGTTGCGCAATACCTTTCCCAATATGCTTTTACCTCCTGAAGGGCCTTCGTCAATAGGGTTGAAAGAAGCTTGGTGGTGCAGCTTCTAGAACCAGCTATGAATCTAGCTTTGTATGGTGATTTATGTATTTTGGAAGTCCAGTATACTTTTGATATGTCGTTATGATTGGTTGGAAGACAAATACCTCTTTCCCCGAGAAACGTTTTGTGATTGTTAAATAAATCTTCCAGAGTAAATGAAGTTTGGGAGTAAATAGACGTATTTGATGATGATATGTCTACACTCAATTCTTTAACCAGCACCTGGTAATAGTAATATTTGCATATGAATATTATATTATTTGGAGCTTTGCTGGGACTATGACGAATTTACTCTGGAGATTTGCTAGAACTGCTTGTGAATTAAGGCTTCTCAGTACTTGTTTTGGTTGGAGAAGAGTACTTCTGTCAATATGGCGGATTGTTTCAACGACCGTGCTTTTGGTGAGGTCCAGTCAATCAGCGAGTACTGTAGGTTCAACTTTTTCTCGCTTAGACCAATCAATAACGTACTGTTCCAATGCAGACAGAACTATCTTCTGGTCGGCCTTCAGATTTATTCTTCTCGGCTTTCTATATTTAGGCCCTTTTATCAGGAGTAATTTCAGGTCCTTGTCACTCGCCACATCAAGGTCACCAGTCACAACATGTTTGCATGGTGTATAGATAAAGTTCGACGATTCACAATCACAACTATAACCTCCTGACGTGTATAAGTTCTAGTCAAACTCCTTGACAGCATTGGAGTAATTGAATATTTTGGTGGCTATAGATTTAGTATACTTATATGAAATGCAAGGAGGTTCTGTGAACTTAAAATAGTTATGTACAGCGTTGCGTACCTCTGGATCATTCAGGATTCGAGGTAAATTAATAATGTCCAGTCCTTTATCTATGTAGTTCTATAAGTTCGAGACAAATGAACACTGTCTCATTAGTGCAAGACTGGTGGCTGTTAACTACATAGCTTACAATTTGGTGTCTTTCGAACAAGGAAATTCTTTGTGTGTATATGATAACTAAATACATATACGTTAAATGTTATGAGCTTTCATGCCAAGCTTAGTGGAGAAATTCATCGAGAGAATGGATAGAGCACACATAGTGAATGCAGTATCAATTATCATTGTCAGGTGCCCTACATAGACCCTATCCCCACAGACTCTTTGGCGATTCCATGCCCCATCGTTTCATGGCAATAGATAGATGCAGAAAAGTATATGTTAGGGAGAGCATGTACACATTATGTTTTCTCTTTGGAGTTTCATCCGTTTAGATCAATGTACCTGAACCGATACCTATGCAACTTTTCGACCGTCCGATCGATGAATATTACCGTGTCCCAATGAGCGTGAGGCGCCATTTTCAAATGTATTTTTCTTCGAGTTTAGTAAAATTGAAGTAACAAAGCAAAATTCCCAACCTCACCCATCGAGAGATAATAATTCGCTTAAATATAACGGAAATGACATCGACCCAAAACAGTATATCGGCTGATTTTTTAACTATACAAGTGACCCAGGTAACCGCCTCTAAAACCACCCTTGGCACCTCCATCGACTACGGATAGACGAACATGCATTATGTTAATTTTCACGCGAATGATAAGTCCACAATTGGCGTTAAATGCCCTTTCTGACTCTTTTCTCTTTCAAATTCCTCTCCCTGATTCAGTAGCCATCTTAAGTCCCCCAGTCTTACAAGTAAAATAGCGTTCCCGGCCCCCATCGAACAATAGATGCCCTTTACCAAAAATTCGTTTATGTCGCCCTCAGTGATCCCGCGGATATCCTGGCAATGTTTTTGGTTTTATTCATCTTCCTCGACCCCGTTTCTATCCTGGCAACATTTCACGGTCGTGTGCCAAAAAAAATAATAATAAAAACAACAACAACAACAAACTATTTCGGCCGTAAATAATGGGCACAACGCGCTCACTGACCCCAATATTGAACCCATGAATTTTCATGGCATTTCGACCAAAACTGTATCAGTACGGTGGACACAAACAAACGTTGGCGGTGTTTTGCTTTCATAAGATATACAATAATTTCAGTATTTTCTCGCGTGTGAAATAGCGTGTGGAACATATGAAAGAAGAAAAACCTACTCGGTTCCATTAACGTATGGGCTATAGATCAACGCCTGGCTTCGGCGAGGCAGGCAAACGGATCGAGAAAAATCCTTAAATCCGGGACGCATATACAATAAAGGCTAGATTAAACACTGCTTCTCTAGTTTGGCAACAAAGTGTAGATCACCATCCCCTTGAGAGCATTTATTTTTGGAATACAGTCTTCATTCCGAAGGCTGTAGACATGATGGAGTGTGCGTGGCAAAGTTTGTAAATACACCTGTGTTATTATGGTGATCAATTCCGCTCACTTTAACCCAAGACATGTAACCTCTCGGATAATTTAGTCAATATGCGAACTAAATTACCTGTTGCTATGGGGACACGACTAAGCGAAGATATGTTTTGACATGGCGTCCTGAGAAATTGCACCTCTGAGGAAAATTGAAGAAGGATTGCAAAGCCGTCTAATCCCAGGAAAAATATATATATTTTTGAAATGTGTCCATGATTTTACACTAATATCACGCTGATATATCGAGCGCTCAAATGCTTCACATCCACGAGGATCGGTTGACAGATATTCGGATTGGTCTCAATAGCACGAAAACCTAATTGAAGGTATGAGCTGTAAATGCACTGATAGATTGAAAATATAGTAGAATTGGTGATTCCAAAACGCAATGAGACGAACAAAAATGTCATCATAAGTATTAACTGTTCACCGTGCTCTATATTACAGTTCAAATTATTACGTAAATGTAATCGTGCTAGGGCAACCGGATATCCCAATTCGTAAAACTGGGGAAAGAATGCCTTTTTATATATATTTCTAAATAGAGAGTGAGACACGATGGAGTAGAAGCAGAATCGCGGCTTCATCTCCCACTCCTTTTGTCTGTTTATTCAGGTTGTAAATTCTCTGAAAAACTATTTTCTCTCATAAAAATCCACTCAGTGTTTTGTTGATGTTGTACAAGCTATATTTTGTATTTCAACAAGGAGAACCTGGCTCTTGATCGGAATAATTCGAAATAAATCGATGATCGTTAGGGCCGGTACTGCATGAGGATACAATATTTAAGACGCAAACTGGACGCCATTCAGTGGCAGCTTCGCGTTTTCGAAAAAGTATGGAAAATGGGGAATGAACTTGGAGATTATGACAGACAAGCATCCAGTTGAACATACGTGGATATAACAGACACCTATGGCAGACCTGTTCTTGCATGTATTCACAGTTTAATGCAGGATGAATGTCTCGTTTGTTCTTCACCACATTAGCTCATAAATTCTAATTGATTAGCCGAAAAAATGAAGTCAATATTAAAATATAGTTTTGAGAATATAAACGTTTCCCCTTGTAAAAGGGGAACATAAAAATATAAAATACACTTCCCGTTTGATAGAGCATATCTACATCTAAGAATTCTTGCCGCCATTCTCAAGCTAATGTCGCACATATTGCGCCTGTAATAGCACTTGCCAGAATTTGTGGCGATGTGCGAGGATTTAAATCAACGTAACAAAATATCACAGAACGCTCATAGGAACGGATTGATAATTTTGGACTTTGGCGGCACTTTCCATATTTTACCTCTTTTCCTAGTAGGTTATTTCCCTTTCCTAAGTTGAGAGAAGCAGATTTCCTTCAAAAGTCCTCTAGCCGAGAATTGTGCGCAGTAAAACCAGATTAATGGGGAATGTACGGTATGTACATAGAAACATACAGCCGGGTTAAATGGGAGTGTAACCGAGGTATGGAAGAACGCATGTGTGGTCAAATGTTAAAGACGGGTTGTTGGTATAGTTGATTGTCAAACTGGGGTTAGGGAGGAATGTACCTGTAGCCCAGTGTCAAAGCAGTGTACGGAGGAATGTATCTTTGATCCAGTGTCAGAATGGAGTTAGGGAGTCAGAGCTGGGTTAGGAAGGAATGTACCTGCAGAGCGATCTCGTAGCTGAGTTAGGAAGGACTGTACCTGTAGACCAGTATCTGGGTCCGGTGAGGGAGGAATGTACGATAAGTCGAATGCCAAAGTGTTAGGGGGAATGTACTTGTAGACCTGTCTCAGGTTCGGGTTAGGGAGAAATGTACGAGTAGTCGAGTGTCAAAGCCGAGTTAGGAAGGAATGTACCTGTACATCGTTATCAAACTCGGGCCATGGAAGAATATACCTTAAGTTCACTGTCAGAACGGGTAAGGAGGAATATACCTGTATACACTCTAACCTCAGAAGGTGTAGAAAAGGTGCAAAAAAGGTGTAAATCAAACGTTTACACCTTCTGGGTTCATGTTTACACCCTTAGGAGGTGTAAATAAGGTGTAGAAAAGGTGCAAATGTATGAAGATTGATTCCAACCCTGATTTTACACCCGTAAAGGTGTAAATTTATTGAAAGGTGTTAAAAAGGTGTAAATACTTAATTTTCCATACACATTTGGAACTTAATTTCTATGTTGAGGAAATGTATTTCCTCGTCATGCTTACGGTAAACCATCAAAATTCCCAACTTTCCGCACAAAATTAAATCAATGGATCTAACAATTTGACCAGTCTCTCTAACATTTGAGCAAAAATTATAACGGAAATATTATTTTAAAAAAACGAGCTGCAGACCATAAGAGTCAATCCCCAGTCGGTTTCACGAGGTAGTGAAAATTGAACAGCCCATTTAGTGTTCTCACTCAAGGTTGAGCTCAAGACTACAGCGGCGGGCGGGGGGGGGGGAGAGGGGCGTTCTGGGGTTTTGAATATCAACAGTAAATATTATGTATCATGCAGAGTCGACAAAAGCACGTTGTTTGTCGACCAATGTAAGAAGCTATCAGATCGATATCTACAGTGCTGGTAACTGCTTAGCTATCAGATAAAGTGATTTTCAACTTCATTTCAATGGGGGAATTGCACAATAAGCAGTGAATACAACGGGAGCTGTACAAATTATAGGCTTTGATTGATCCACTGAGACCGGAAGGTGTGAAATAGGCTAAACGGTTCGAAGTGATAATCTTGACAGCTTGTTGTGCATGTTACCAATTAACAATTGTGCGATTATCGTCACAAATTATTACTTGATCAAGTAATGGTTACCATCCTGTCCGGAAACGACCCCTATTAACACACCCTGATCATAATCCGCGGCCTGCCTTTATCTCATATCTCTTTGACGCTAACACAAAGTTTTTGTTAAACTATACATATCGGTGATGATTCTATTGCTCAATTAATTTTTTAGTTTATTCTGCCAATGCCTAACAATATATGCCTCGCTTCTATTGTTCATGAATTTGTAAATAAGCATGGTTTTGCTTCCCATGCATGTTGTCCACCATTTCCAATATAAGCCGACCCGATATTACTTCAAACAAACTTCCATTACGATAAATTGCGCATAGCCGTTTTTTCTATACTCCGAAATACTTATACCAGTGCTGTTATGACCGGACATATATGACCATCGTCCATCGTGGCTTAAACACATATATGTTAATATATAGAGAAAAACACTACACACATAATGTAGAATATGATCTAAAACTGTATATTATACTGCTAAACCGGTATCGTGGTTTCACCCACTTTTCAATAGCATGATACCCGTTTGTAATATTGATACAATACGAATGTACAAAGTTTATATATACAAACAGATGCATGTCCGTTGGACAAGTTTTTTTTACAAGTTTAAACAAGTTTTTGCAAGTTTACAGGAGATCTCGAAAAAGTTACGATTACAATAACCAATTACAGTAGTCCTTGTGTTTGTCATAGTCGTTGTGTGGTATAATCTGCAATGGCTTATTTACCTGCTCAGACAGACCGTTCAATGCTATACAATTACGTCTGCTCCCACTTCAATAACTTGACTGACACTGGCGTTAATTAACTAATCTGTTATAATAATTCTAGTATAACAATTCAACAGTTTAATTCACATCGGAATTTGCTAATAAAGTATTGTTCCATCGTCTGTCGCCTGATGTTGTCATCTGTTTTCATTTTGTAAAAGCATGAAAAGGGTAAAATACTGAATTTAGTTTCAAGATGACCAGCACAATCGGCTATGTGTTTGCTGACTTTTAGGTGTCTTAATGCAGGCGTATTAATTTGTTGATGATGGACCCTAACTCTATTTCTCACCAAATCCCTAGTTTCACCGATATTCGTTTTGTCACATCCATTGCAAGAAATGAAATACAACAAATTTTGCGAGCTGCAGTTCATGTCACTGTTAAAACTTTGAAATTGGTACCAGTGTGACGAAACAAAAACGACTGTTTAACGTATATATGAGTATATATACTCATGAGTTTAGTGTTTCGATTTCATATTTCTCATCCCGCAACTGATTTACGCATTTTCCAGTGGAAGTCATGCTGGCTAAACATGTGCATTAAGCACTACATAGGTGGGATTAAATCGTATCCGCAATTTGATACAGTTAAATACTCCAGTCGATAAGAGCTTGGAGGGATTCTAGCGTACAAGGCATTTAACCCAGGCACCATAATTAGCCAATCAACTGACGCAGATTCAGCCAATCAGGAACGCGCAGCTATAACCTATCAGCGATAACTCCTTTGTCTCCGTCCACCTATCAAATGTTACCGGATTAGGCCAGACATTAACATACTGAGAATATACAGTCAGTTATTCATGGGACCTTGATTGAGAAGATTAGTACATGTATCCTGATAGACAGACGCCGTATACCAGCTGATTCGTTCTAACTCATTAGAGACAGAATGAAAACAACACACTTCTCTAGTAAACAAAGAAACGCTACAAGAAGTCCTGCGACCTTGATTGAGAAGATTAGTATCATGACTACAACAAACGCTGTATATCAACTGATTCGTTCTAACTCATTAGAGGCAGAATGAAAAGACGCTTCTCTAGTAAACAGAGAAAACGCCACAAGAAGTACTGCGACCTTGATTGAGAAGATTAGTATCATGACTACAACAAACGCTGTATATCAACTGATTCGTTCTAACTCATTAGAGACAGAATGAAAACAAGACGCTTCTCTAGTAAACAGAGAAAACGCTACAAGAAGCAGAGACATATTAATTATGTCAAAACATGTCTACGTAAATCTACCTCTCGAGACTGGCAATAGCCAAGACATATATTAGAAATACTAGTATCTCAAGTCTGATGTTAACAGATCATGATATTTTTCTGCTATCCCGGGGATTATCATTCATTCCGACGACTACCATAAGAGAACGTGATTTCGGGTTATATTCCCGAAAGATTTCGGGATTTCTCTCTTGCAGGAAACAAGCCTATGTTTATGTATACTATGATTGTCTTTTTGAATTTGGTGCTAATACTGTTATATGGAAAATGGAATAGGTCTTCGGATTATGGACGCGGATATTCTCTAATGGACGACGGCTGCATTATGAATGACGGACTAGACGCTGGTAATTCGAAACACTGGCTCTGAGGTACATTAGTACACATCTATGAAGATGTGCTAGCATACTCATATATACGTACAACTCAGGCTACTGTAGGGTCAGGACGCACCGAGAAAGCGGGTGTGTATATGAACATAATTTCATACAACTTGGGTCAGAACACCCCGAGAAAGTGGGTGTGTATATGAACATCTCTTCACACACAGATTGAGAGTGAACTATGATATTAGGGAGGGCTAACATGAAAAGACCAATGTAAATGTGTTTTTTGTGATTTCCTTAATAAAATATATCATGAGCCATTACTGGGTGGTACGAACACCACTAATTCTCACTAAAAGGTGCAAATTAACACCTTTTGAAGGTGTAATTCTCACGAAATGGGTGTGTTTTAACACCCTTGGAAGATGGAATTGTCTCCAGAAGGTGTATTTTAGCACCCCTAGAAGGTTTAATTTTGGCCAAAAGGTGTAAATAAACACCCAATAGGGCATAATCTCGGTCAAAAGGTGTAAATTAACACCAATGAAAGGTGTAATACTTACCAATAAGGTGTGATTTAACACCCCTGGAAGATGGAATGATCACCAGAAGGTGTATTTTAGCACCCCTAGATGATACAAATTTGCTCAAAAGGTGTGAATAAACACCCAAAGAAGGTGTAATTCTGTTGAAAAGGTGTAAATTAACACCACTGAAAGGTTTAGTTGTGGCCAAAAGGTGTAAATAAACACCCATGGGATGCTGGGTTCCCCCAAAAATATGCTTATAAATTTGTCTGGAAGGTGCAAATTTTATTCAGAAGGTGTGAATGAACACCCATGGAAGGTGTAATGTGAGCAAAAAAGGTGTAATTTAACACCTTTTCGAGAGGGTGTAAATTTACACCTTTCGGAGAAGGTGTTAATTCGCACCCAAAAGGGTGTTAGCCCTGGGACAAGCCATTTACACCCCGTAGAGGTGTAATTTACACCTTCTGGGCTAAGTGTGTACCTATGTCGGAGACGGGTTAGAGGGGAATGTACGCGTAGTCGAGTGTCAAGCGGGGTTTGAGAGAATGTATTTTTAGACCAGTGTCAAAACAGATTTAGGGAGGAATGAGCCTGTTGCATAGTGTCAACTCGGGGTTAGTTGGATTTACTTGTAGACCTGTCTTAGAGCCTGCTTAGGAATGTAGGAGTATTCGAGTGTCAAAGCGAGACTAGAGTGGAATGCACATGTATACTGAAATTAAAAAGGGGTTAGGGAAGAATGTACCTGTAGACCTGTATCAGAGTTGTGTTATGGAGTAATGAACCTGTAGATCTGTGTTAGTCGAGTTACAGAGGACTGTATGTGTAGGCGAGTGTTAAAGCGGGGTTATGAAGGAATATACTTGACAACGAGTGTCAAAGAGGGATTAGGGAGGAATATGCCTGCTATGGAATGTCACACCAATGTTAGGAAGCAATGTACCCGTGGAAGAATGTCAAGGCACTCTGTGCGCCTGCATGTTATCCCATAACTGATTCGTTAATTTGATGGCGTAGTAAGATAGTGGTCTTTCGAATGGTATTGATGATCACGGGTTTCGAGAGGTGTCACGTATATTCGTTAATGATGTACCAAATAAACAAATAAAGAATCGGTGTGGTATATCAGCCAGATGCATAGCAGATGCGTACCTCTGGAGGAACGATAATGTAGTCCTGTTTCAAAGCAGGGTAGGGATGAATGTACCTGTAGACGAGTATGAAAGCGAGGTTGGGAAGGAATGTAACTGTAGTCGAGTGTCGAATTGGCTTTAGGGGTGGCTACATGTATTTGGCCGTCAAAGCGGGGTTATGGAGGAATATATTGCTGACTTACCAAAGCGTTTATTGCATCGACAACATCTTAACTATGCCGACTACTGAATAGAGTCACAAGATCTGTTAAACCGCACATTATCTCATTATCGTGAAGGATTTTGTACATGCAACTATATGTATAAGGGACGTGCATTTCTATAAGATGTTGTGATCGAGAGAGACTTTGTGAAGAAAATATATCTTTTTTTGCAACAATTCAGCAACAATAAGTATTCAGCGTATATGTATTCAATGTAGATATATAGTACTTCTGGATTTCTATTTTACAGACTTCCTCCTCTCTCCACGTTAATCCATCACTTCAGCGAAATTCATTTCTTCCTCTTCTATCATTGTGGAACACAGTCTCACACGACTATTTTGTTAGAAAACTGTTCCTTTCATCTGTGGCATTTCGTAAACATTGTCGCCTGTTGTCGCTTCAGAGAAAGAGATTGCTCCCTTGTCATTCTGACACTTGGAAACGTCTACTCTGTATTCTGTTATGGCCTTTTTATGAATAGTATAACCTCTTGAAACTGTTACTTAGGAACAGACACAATTTCTATTCTGCTCCACAAGAAAAGAGGACTAGGCTCCTTCCGTCGTTCTTCAGAAAAAAAATGTTTCGATTCTGCGTTTTGGAGTTGCCGTGTGGAATACAAGCCTCAAGTCATTCAATATTCAGCCGTCGTCAATTAAAGAATCCAAAGACTTATTTCAAATAATAGCTTTCCTGCAAAAAAGAAGCGGTCCACAGTTTTCAATGATGCCGGAAATTAAGACATTATGATGTTCCAAATATATCAAATCAGTATCGCTTATCAGTATTCTTAATCCTTATGATATTCGTTGCGAAGTCGTTATTTAGAGAATGAAAATTAACGTCATGAATTTTGCACAATACGCTCGTATTTTCTTATCAGCATGCTATATTTATCTCCAAATTTGAGAAAACCACATTGTCCTTAATCTGTAACTTCAGGAAACAGTTTTCATTTTGTTGTTGTGGCTTTGCCGGGTACAAACCACAATGTCCTATCTGTTACTTCATGAAAAAAGTGTTTTCTATTTTTGTGGGTTTTGCCTGTCGCACTATAATATGTCGCTTCAGAAAACCCATTCAGTCGTTTTAAGGCAGTGGAAAAATAGTCCGCTTTGATTCTGCGGTGTGGTGTTGCCTTAACAAAAATATATTGTCCTTTAAGTATCAGGGAAACAGTGTTCCATCCTGTCATTCTGTCGCTGTACGAAAGGAGAACTTCCATTCTGTCGTTCTGTCGTTGTAGAGAAAGATACTCTCCATTCTGTCTTTCTATCTCTGAGGAAAATATTGCTCGCATTCTGTAGTTTATAAAAGGTACTGTTTCCATTCTGTTGCTGTGTAGAAAAACATGGTTTCCTAAATATGTCGCTGTAATATGTCGCTTTTGGAATTGGGCGTTCCATTCTGCTGTTCTGTCACACGAGAACAATAGTCTGCTTCCATATTGTAAAAATAGTCTGCTGTTCAAAAATTGAATATTTCCATTCTGTAGTTGTGGTGTGGCCTTGTACAGGCAGCCTCCTGTTTTTCATATACCAATGCCTGTCGCCGGGCTTTCTTACATATCGAATATATCTTATTTAACCAGCGACTTACTAATATGTTGACACCACATAATAAGCTCTATCTAACATTGTCTGGAATTTCCCACAGACTCACACTATTAGCTTTTTCCTATCACTACATTGGTTGTATTTTTTTCAGAAGTCAGAGAACATCCGGTGACCAGTCTCACATTTTATTTGGTATGGCGTAATGTCCATCACTGCTCATCTTTAGTTAGATATTCAAGGTTCAGTTTCTGACTTGTTGATTTTCTCGCGAATCGTTAAGTCCTAAACGGCGTAGACACGAATAACCCAGTTTCATCAAAGACAAAGAAGGATAATAGTTTTCAATGAAATTTCGATATTCGCTATCACCCCGAAAAGTCACAGACACCAAAACATATTTTAAACTCCGCCGAGACTTTGCAAAATAAGAAACCGTTCATTATTTTGATCTGTTCACTTGGACAAAAGCATTGAGTATCATTCAGCTATGACCCTCAACTACTTTTGAGAATGTAACTTTATGAATATTTGCCGTTTGAAATATTTTGGTACCGAGGGAGACAAATGATTACATGACTGAAAGCTCTGTGGGGTATTTTGTAGCAGAAGTCACAAATTTCTTTCAGTAATGTAGTATCAAGTTACTATTTCTCCATTATATTTTAAAGATATTTTTAAGAAAAAATATTATAGCTGAAATATCTGTGCTGCGCTCACATGAAAGATCACCCGAATGTACTACAACTAAAGGGCTTCCACAGATTACACAAGCCACAGAAACATGCATTATTGCGGCATGTCAAGTTAACAGAAAAAATTCTCACTTTTTCAATATACTATGTCCCAAGCAATAATGAATGGCCATAATATTGGGGTAGATCAATAAAGGACCATACTTAGAACAAAACAAGAGCGGAAGGCCTTAAACACAGATTGTTTGTTTTGTTTTAGGGTATTCAATGAAATATGGCGATTGAAGAGAAAGCAATTTGTTCAACAAATTAGTATAACACCTGTATGTTGGAGGTAGAACTTGATTATATTTTGGAGAAATACTTATTGTGGATTCAGAGATGAAATGGAAAGACTTCTCAGGCAACTCCTTTATAGCACAAACATCTGTTCCATTTCCCGTGAATACCGGTCCATCACAGTCTCACAACCCGCATTCTTAAGTTAATTTACCACTAAATCTGCCCCATCGTGCGATTTTCATCTGTTGTTGATATTTAGATTGTGTTTTTACTTCACTGTGAGGAGAGTTCCGTGAGGACAGTTGCCTCACTTTCGTGTGATTAATACGTGCTATACAGTTAGAAGATGTAGAGGTGTTCATTTATCTTCTTTCATTTGCCTGTTTTGATTTTCTTCGATTTCGTCGTCTTTCAGAAGTGTATAGCTTTTATTGTTTTGTTTTTTTGTTCACTTTCGTTAACTCTATTACTTGTTTTAATTCCTCCTTGATTCGCTTACCTCGGTGTAGATTACCGGTCTGTTGATTGTCTGGCTATCAAGTTTCCGAGACAGAGGTCAGCAGAAGAATGATTTCTGTGACCAAGTGAAGGCCCCTTAATTAGGTGCTTCAGAGTAATAAGGGTTATTAACCTGACAATGAAGTATATAGATTCGAACATGAAGGTGTTTGTGAGGTGTCGTCTGGTAACAAACCTGCGCGTTGCTGGCGGGGAAGACCCCGAGTGGCTTAATCGGCGCAATTACCGCATCAGTAACTCGTGATTACAAACGAAACATCGGCCAGGCGTGACAGGCTGTTTGTCATGTATCTTTAATCCGAAGGCCTCTAGAGGAAATGACGGGAGTTACCTCGTTAACCAGATATGTCTGGGTGGTCTGATGATACATAAGATCATATGATCAGTGTTTTATACGAGGCTTGTGTCTATATGTTCCATAAATATGGAGGAAGCCAATCATTATGTTCCATTTAGCCTGTCTGTGGCACGTGACTAAAATTTGAATTCTTAACACTAACATTCAAGCGCTCTATGTGCATGTATGTTATCTAATACTGTTATATGGAATATGGAATAGGTCTTTGGATTATGGACGCGGATATTCTCTAATGGACGACGGCTGAATTATGGATGACGGACCAGACGCTTGTAATCCCATAATTGCATCTTAAATTTGATTGTGGGCCTTTGATTATCGTATTAATGATCACGGAGATCGAGAGTCGTGACGTATATTCTTCAACGATGTTCCAATAAAGACTCGGCGCGTGCCTCTGGAGGAGCAAGCATGGTACCTGTAGTCCAGTTTCAAGGTAGCTTTGGAAGGAATGTACATGTAGACGATTGTCAAAGAGGGGTTAGGGAGGAATGTACAAGAAGACGAGTGTCAAACCTGGATTAGGGATGAATACATGGGTGTCGTAGTGGATGTAGGGAATAAGGTATCTGTACGTCGAGTGTCAAAGCGGGGCGAGAGAGAAATGTGCCTGTTGAGAAGTCCACGCAATGTCAGGAACGAATGTACACGTGGAAGAGTGTCAAAGCGGTGTGATTTCAAAGTTGGGGAAGAATGTACCTGAACCAACTGTCATGCGAGTTTATGACTCAGAGAAAACCAGATGCCCAGTCTCACGTTATTATTTGGTATGACGCAATGCCACTATTCAACATTGGTAAGACAGTCAAGGTTTACTCTGTTACTGAATGATATGATATAGGTCCTAAACGGCGTCGACGCGAATAACTGATTTTCATGATGGGTGAAAAGGGTCAAGCCGGTTTAGCATGCTTAATCACAAACCAAAGATGTAGTGGTAGAGACCGTTATCGATGCAGTGACGTGATACAAATATGGCTCTAGTTTGTGTAAAGAACTCCCAGCTTGAGTCAAATCTATCTACCAAGCTTTGTTCGACGTGAATGGAGTATTGAAAAGGTAAGATACGTTTGAAGGACGCACACGTCAAGGCTATGTTAAAGAAGTTTAGGGATATCAATGGTTTAATTATGACTCAATTTGTTCAGATGTTTTTTAACTTTACGAAGCGTGTATTTTGCCACTCCATTATGAACTTAGGTTTACTGTATCATTTATCTAGGCCTATTTATAGCACGTATGACCATGTATCCAATTACGAGAGCATTGCCCCCATGACTGATTGGTGGGAACTGACAGAAGATCTTTCCTCCTGAGGGATCTGAAACCTTTCAAATGGAACAAGTGCGAGCTCTCGCATTTTGTGAGGCTGTTGTGGTATTCCTTTGTCTGTTGTTGATGGTAACTCAATAACGCGGTGCTAAATGCCCTTGAAAATGTCATCATCCCATGTCATCATGTGTTGTAATCATCAAAAAAGGCAAATCAAAACACAGCTTTCAGTCATGTATCATTTGTCTCCTCAGTATCAAAATATGCAAATGGCCAATATTCATAAAGTTGCCGTGTTACATTGTAAAAATTAGTTAAGGATCATAGCATAATGATAATTAGTGATTTTGGCCAAGTAAAAAAATTAATGGTTTCTTATTTTGCAGGAAACTAGTACGAAAATCCAGTCTTGGAGGAGTTTCAAATTATGTTTTGATGAAACTTTGAACTTTGTGACAATTCGGGCTTATTGTGAATATCGAAATTGTATCACAAGAGCGTTGGCTATGCATTGTGCCGGGGAATCGCTGAAAGAGAAGCAAACGCGGCGAGACCTCAAAACCCAATGGTGCCATAATGCATAGCGCACCCGAATTCAAAATAAAGATGTCGATATCCAGACAATAACTTTCAGGTGTTTTCATGTAATCATATATGTACAACAAGGCTAACTACAGAGAGCAGTGTATCAAGCCTACATAGCTTGGTGGCTCTTTTAAGGGATCACCCGAGCACAGCCGTCAGAGGCAAAGAATTGCCCAAAAAATCCCATTAGTGGGCATTTTGTAGTAGGACTCACAAATTTCTGACTTCGCTCAATATCAAGTTACTATTTATATCCCAAAGATATTTTAAGAAAAATTTTTATAGCTGAAATATCCAGATATTTATGCTGTAAATACAGTCTCCTTGCCAGGGATCACATGAAAGATCACCCGATTACACATGCCACAAAAACATGCATTATTGTTGCATGTCAAATCAACAGGCAAATTTATCACTTTTTCAATATACTATGTCCCAATTCATACTAAATGGCTATATAGTCGGGGTAAAACAAACAGGAGCGGCAGACCTTAAACGCAGTGTTTTTTGCTTTGTTTTGTTGGGGTATTCCAATGAAAGACAGTGATTAAAGAGAAATCTATTTGTTCAACAAATTAGTAGAACACCTGTATGCTGGAGGTAGCTCTTTATTATAAAAAATACTTGTGAAAAAAATGCTTATTGCTTGGATTCAAAGATGAAATCTAAAGACTTGTCAGGATATGGACATCTATTCCGTTACAGTCTCCATTTCCCGTGAATTCAGGCATATAATTCTTATTCTTAAGCGAGTTTACTACCAAATCTGCCCCATCGTGCGATCATCATCTGTTGCCATAGATAGTCATAGATTGTGTTTTAACCTCACTGTGAAGAGTGTTCCCCACAAACGCCATACGTACAGTAAAGAGAGTTTGCTGCGTCACTTCGGTTCGATTTATATGTGCCATACAGGTAAAAGATGTAGAAGCATTTACCTATCTTCATTCATACGCTGTACTGATTTTCTTGATTTCGTCTTCTTTGAGAAGAGTACAGCTTTTATTGTTTTAATTGTCAACTTTCGTTAGCGCTATTACTAGTATTCATTCTCAATAGATTCACTTGACTTCGTATAGATTACCGGTCTATTGATTGTTCGACAACATTGTGTCCCAGACAGAGGTCAAGAGAAGAATGAAGTCTGTGACCAAATGAATACCCCTTGAGGTGCTCAGAATAATAGGGGTTATTAGCCAGACAATAAAGAATATAGATTCGAACATGAAGGTGATTGTGAGGCGTCCTCTGGTCACTAAACTGGCGTGTCGCTGGCCGTAAAGACCCCGAGTAGGTCAATCTGGACAATTACCGCATCAGTAACCCGTGATTACAGACGAAACATCGGTCAGAGGTTTGACAGGCTGTTTGTCATGTATCTTCAGTCTGCCTGGTCGCCAGAGGAAATGACGAGAGCTACCTCGTTAACTAGACTTGACTATATGGTTTAATGATGCGTAAGATGCACATGAACACTGTTTTTTCTGTTGTCAGCAGCAATTAATTAAATTAAAAAGCGGGATCTCTTAATCAATATCCAGCCGTCTTTCATAAACGATATCAGCGTCTCTATTCGAACGACCACGGCACAAAAATACCAACAGGAACAAATATATGTCTAAAACTTTTAATGGTGCCGACAAGACATCACGATGTCTCCATCTTCAAATCAGTGATCACTGATCAGTATTATTTTGAGCGAATTTCCATGAGGTTTCCTGGATGGAGTATATATATTTAAGTCATGCTTTGATTTTAACTGTTCATATGAATATCTTCTATTACACGATGTTCACACGGTCCCTAACGTTCGGTCAAGCCGAGTGAGACACAAAGATCCCACACATCTACGATTGTATTTGCCTTCAGCCATTTCATCAAACTTGAAAAAATCATGTTCATTTGAAGCGAAAGCACTTACCAGAATAGCTATGTTCACGCAATACGGCCTTTGTATTGCGTTGACGTTCATTGAAGTCGTCACATCTCATATGATCTAGCAAATGCGACTCGCCCAGATGTGTATATATATATACAGGACCTTTTATAATATCCAGAAAGACCATCATGACATTAAGCTAAATCCTCCATTGTCCATGACGTTATATTTGTCATACTTTGATGCCTACGCCCAGCGCGAAACATACAGTTTTGAGAAAAATGCATCACCGGCTAATATGATTCAATAAAACATCGAGACAACAGATTATAAACATTCCCGATAAATGACCGAAGAGTTTCAGAAGCTGCTTTTGGTGGCATTCAGGTGTTTCTTTTCTTCGGCACACAATGGCCAAAGCCAACAATCAACTTAATTTCCCATTCAGATTTTCTAAGAAGAACTTATTCCAGCCCGCAATTGAACCAAACATACCCCATATAGGTTCCACAGAGAGGACTAAACTCGTAAAATGGTTCATACGACTTGATTCTGTACAGCTTTAGATCTATATAAGAATTCCCAAACCATTAAATGCAATAATGGTATATAACTCTTTAATCTTTTTGTCGGAAATTAAATATTCGTTAAACTAAATCGTGGATGTAATAATGGCATGCGATAGCGTTGATTCTTCTCTTTGGTCGTAATTGCTCTCTAGCGTTATCAAGTAAGCACTATCACGAACGTATCAACACATCTCCAGTATATTGGTTAATCTTTTCCGGGTCGTTGACAAATAATTGGGTATTCCGTTGCAGACGGCAGTCTCTGTCGATTAGTACTTTTCTTTAAAGACAGTCCTCATTGTGTGTGTGATAAGGCACGGACGCTCCACTTCCTGAATCCCATTTAATCCTTAGTTAAAGATGATATTATTCTATACACGAATTGACTTCTGCGCGATCAAAGGCTCTTTACCATGTGGAGGCGATGATTTCCTGGAGCAAAAACACGTTTGATGCACATTTATTATTGTAATGCTAACGGAAAAGCGATACTCTGTAAGTCGAACAAATAAGCTTAGTCTGCCCTTATACTATTTCACCATCTTTTTCTTGATGGATTTCGATGGCATCTCTCTTCATTCGGCTTTGTCGCACATGCTCATCCCATATATACTTATGTGGGATGACGTATCCCAGTCGCATTCACCATATGGATTTTACATTGTATTATATGGGAAAGGATGAACCTAGGGTATTTGACCTTGAAGGCCGTGTAGAAGCCCTGAACAGCACATAGATCCTTAACGTTGCAATGCCATGTGAAGCCCAACTCACACTACGAACATTTTGTTGAATTAAGCCCAACTCACACTACGAACATTTTGCTGAATTAAGCCCAACTCACACCACGAACATTTTGTTGTATTAGAACAAAACACTGTTCAGAACATGTTTTGTCTGCAGTGTGAGATGCCCAGAAACACGAACATTCTGTTCGAGTGATAAGTTCGTGAAATCAAAAATGTTTGATTTTCGGAACATGTTTTCGGCCTCAAAACAGTTTCTGTCTTCAGTGTGTGATGATCGCGAACAAGTGTCCGAACATTTACCAACAGTTATCCAATCAACTGACAGCTGTCGGTCATGTGACGAAGCCGCTCTCACATGACACAACAGAATGGCTCCCATCACATGATCGGCATCCTCGCTGCTTGATCGCGGCGACTGGCGGTCAAGAGAAAATGTTCGCAGTGTGAGATTACCACAAACAAAAACACGAACAAACTGTTCTGTTCTAATACAACAAAACGTTCGTAGTGTGAGTTGGGCTTTAGAACAGAACAGTTTGTTCGTGCATTTGTTCGTGTTAACCTCACACTGCGAACATTTTCTCTTGACCGCCAGTCGCCGCGATGTTAAGGGTCGTCACATTTGTATTTGGTATGGCGTAATGTCCATCACTATTCACCATTAGTTAGATATCCAACGTTTATTCTCTTACGGCGTAGACGTGAATAACTCAGTTTCAAGAAAGGCAATATGGGACAATAATTTTCAACGAAACTTGGATATGCTTTTATTGTTTTGCTTTTTTGTTCACTTTTGTTAACTATTACTAGTATTTATTCTCTTTTGATTTCCTTGTCTTCAGGAAGATTACCAGCCTATCGATTGTCCGGCTATATAGTTTCCCAGACAGAAGTCAACAGAAGACTGAAGTCTGTGACTAAATGAAGGTCCCTTTGGTGTTTCAGAATAATAAGGGTTATTAGCCCGACAATAAAGAAAACGGATTCGAACATGTAGGTGTTTGTGAGGCGTCCTCTGGTCACTAAACTAGCGTGTCGCTGCCGGAAAAGGCCCCGAGTAGGTGAATGTGAACAATTACCGCATCAGTAACCCGTGATTACCAAAGAAACATTGGTCAGAGGCTTGACAGGCTATTTGTCATGAAAATTCAGTTCGCCCGGTCTCCAGAGGAAATGACGGGAGATACCTCGTTAACCAGACTTGTCTAGCTGCACGGTGCATAATCACATGATCACTGTTTGATCGTACGTAGCAATTAATTATATTTAAGAGAGAGATCTCCTAATCAATATACAGCCGTGGTCCATAGGAGAAATCAGCGCCCATAATCGAACGATCACCCACGACACAAAACTCCCAACAGGCACAAATATATATATGTATACAATTTTCAATGATGCCGACAAGACATCACGATGTTCCCATCTTCAAGGCAGTGATCGTGTTCTTTTATTGATGAGGTTTCCTGGATTATGTATACATATATATATATATATTAAAGTCATGCTTTGATTATGAGTGTTCTTGTGAATATCTCCTATTACACGATGTTCACACGGCCCCTAGCGTTCGGCCAAGCCGAATGAGACAAGGTCCCACACATCTACGATCTTATATGCTCTCCGTGTGTGATATTTTTCATCAAAATAGAAAAAAACATCATGTCAACCCGTCTTGGAATACGGCTTTGTGACGGTCATTAAGTCGTCACATGTTCACATGATCTAGCAAATGCGACTCGCCGAGATATGTATACGCCATATACAGGATCTTCTAGAATATTGCCATCGAGAAAGACCATTCTGTCATTGAGCAAACTCCGATATTGTTAATGACGTTGTATTTGTCATACTTTGAAGCCAAGGCCCAGTGCGAAACAAGCAATCTTGGAAAAAATGGACCACCGGCTATACTATGATTCAATGAAACACTGGAGACAACAGATTATAGACATTCTCTGGAATTGGCCGGAGAGTTCCGGAAACTGCGTTTGATGGCATTCAGGAAAAAATGTTTTCTTTCTTCGGTATACAATGGGAAAGCCAACCTAATTTCACATTCAGGTTTTCTTAGAAGTTATTTCAGCCTGTCTTGCCGTAACGCTTGTTATGTCCTCCACTTGCGAACTTGATACAATATTGACGAGGAGTACATCTCTTATAAAAAAAAAACAGAATAGCTTTGTAAAATGCAGCGTATATTGATTGGTTGATTAGAGTAGCAGCTCAAGATTTCCTATATAACCACCAGCTTGGCGTATCTGTACATGGCGGTTCGATTTTTTTTGATTTTTTTTTTTGTTACTTGTTCAAAGAAATAGATAGATTTTTTATCGCGATATATATCAATGCACCTCAAAGTTTGAATATTTAGCACCAGGATATGCTAAAATGGTTTTCAAAAGGGTATCTTTCAAACTGTACCATCGACAATATCAAGAAGGGGAATCCCAGTTTTTATTTCTTCTGTCAGTTACATGTCCAGACAGCGTCTAGTTCCAAAATGAATGTCTGGTCGCTTGAAAACAGCGTAGGAACGTACACAGGAACTCCGTTCCTAAACGAAATCGTTAACAAGGATCTTGCTTCTGTAATTATATTGAGCCCAATCAGTTACCTTCTATACTGGAATTCATCCTGATACACACTTAGAAAGCTTGGTTCAATATGTATGAGGAATCAGGTTGGTTTGCTCTGCTCTACGTCTATAACATAAGATTGAACCAACCGAACTCATGTATGTTCCACGTGGACTAAACTCACAACAAAAATATTCATATGGAAACGACTTGTTTCTGTATAGCTTTAGTTCTATATGAAAACTCTCAAACCATTGAAAGTTTTGACCTTGTTTAACTTTTTATACTCTTTTGGCTCTGAAATTAAATATTGGGTAAACTAAATCTTGGAAGTAATAATGTAATGCGATAACGCTGATTCCTCTCCTTGGTCGTAATTGCTCTCTCGTGTTATCAAGTAAGCACTATCACGAAACTATTCGTTAACACATCTCCAGTATATTGGTTAATCTTTTCCGGGCCGTTGACAAATAATTGGGTATTTCCTGGCAGAAGGCAGTCTTCATCAATTTGTCCTTTTCTTTAAGACAGTCATCATCGTTTGCGTGATAACTGCACGAAAGCTTCACGTCCCGAATCTCAGTTCACCTTTTGTTAAGCTGATATTATTCTATACTCGGATTGACGTCTGGGCGATAAAAGGCTCTTTACCGTTTGAAGGCGATTATTTCCTAGAGCAAAGAATCACATTATGTTAATTGTAATGCAAGCGGAAAGGAAAGCGGTGCATTATAAGCCGAACAAATAAGCTTAGTTTTCTCATCTTATATTGTGACACCGAGTCTTTTTTGATGGATTTCGATGGCCATTCTGACAACATATCCATTATGATCCTGAAACCTCATGTCGAACAGAAAGGTACCGTATACGTATAGACCGGGTGGTCTTACAGTTCAAAATGTTTGCAAGAATTTATTGTCATTTTGGGAATTCTATAACGAAATAAACTTTGAAATGTGAATATGACAAAAACTGTATCGAAAGAAATATGTATACTATTTCGAATAATGTCATACTTACATGTTTATAAGACTCGAGAGACTTCGCACACGAAAGACGTAAACAAGAAACTGGCCGCACTCATATTTGAGCCCAAACAGGCGGACTGGAGTAGGCTTGCATCTCTGCGTTCCTTTGCTAGGTCATGCCAGATCGGTGACGACTTATTGAACATTTGCATTGACAATTGAGAGCCAACTTCTAAATTACCTTTAGATATGTAAAGCTCTTCCGCGATATGTATAGAACGTGATGACCCTCCCTGAAACTCATACACCTCGAGACGCGCCCACATGCCACATTGCTATTTTAGACTAACGTTAAACGTTTGTAACCGCCGACCTTAATTTTGACTCACCTAGGAAATTCTCTTCCCCGTCATCTCGTGTGTGCCAAAGCGAGTATGTGTCAGATCAAATGGAAATATCCTGATCATAATTGCTGGGCCGGCGTTTGTGGACAGTTGAAGATAATTTTTCACCGTTTGTCAATAATCTGTGTGCAGTGAGTATCCAGTGAGTATAACGCAGTAATGAGATATTATACGACAATATAATATCAAATATAATAATGCATATCGTTCCAATAATACCCATGGTGTGTGTTAAAATCGTGATATGGTAAATTGACGTTGTAGTGCGATACGCGTCATTTTCAGTATGAATCTTCTTGTGACCTTATTTGGCGAGCCTTCACTCGTGGCTTCACAACATGAAGGGATATCTGCAACAAGTGATAACTGACATGAACATAGCAAATATGCACAAACTTACCCTTCTGTTTAAAGAAGCGTACATCATGCTTGCATTAATGATAAAATACACGCCTTGCCGGTCGTCTAAAAATAGCAAAAACCGCCATGTTTCCTTCTCATAGTGCAATGCAAACCACGAGTAAACTTTTGCCTCATGCATGCTGTAAGTATAGGCATGGATTGAAAATTGCTGAAAAGTTTATTTCAAAGGATTTTTTACATGATTCCTTTCACTCTGGAACAGTTCATTGATATTTCAGGTCTCTGTCAGCTTCTGACATTGTCTATAAACAAACTTATGACGGTGATTTTCCTGAGGCCCATGTTGAAGGCATTGCATGCTGTGTCTGAATCTTGCTCCTGAAAAAGGGGCAATAACTCTTTTTTTTGCCACTTTCAGACGGCCGGCAACTGATCTATTGGCAAGTTTGAGTCATAAAATGCTACGTTGATGCATAGACCGAAATCAAAATGAATACTCAGAAAGGATATGTGAAGTCAATTTAGGAAAACCTTCCTTGTGTGTGATGGTATAAAACCTGGGAGGGGGAGTCACAGAGCTAACCATCTAGCGCATCTACCCAAATTTTCTTCATTTTTGCGGAACATATCGCATGCTGATAATAAAATATGAACTTATGTACTTCATGATCCCCAGGATGTCCCTATGGACAGACACAATCAAAGCGTGACCGAGATGCATCGTTATCTAGATAACGACTTTATAAGGAAAATCATATGGATTAAGAATACTGATACGGATTTGATACGGATTTGGTTTGGAACATGTTGATGTTTTGCCGCCATTATCGAATGTTGTGTGAAGTATACACACACGTGACCAGGGAATACGCAGTTTTATCCAGTTACAATTTCTATAGGGACACAATCTATTAAATATAATCATGAGGGGTGATGGTGGTTTGACCTTGCAGTTGCTGCAAAAATCTTCCTGACGTTACTTGAAATATCGTATTTTTCACAGGATCTAATCATTGTTACGAAGTGAGATTTGAATACGCCATATGCAGCCTATCTGGGATGATTCTGTCAAGACAGGAACAGCTGAGACGGTCAACTTTTTAAATAGTCTCTCTTGTAGGATCGATCTGAGAGTAAGGCTTCGATTTCATCAAAAGTTCAAGACGTAAAGATTCCGAATAAACGTGTCAATTTCTACATAGGTTACAATGATATTTGACAACATTTTGAGGACATTGTCTTCTTAAATTAGACGACTTTATACTAGAATATGGATCTGTGGTCATGAGTATGTTCCCCAGAACTGGCCGAGGAGTTCCGAAACGGTGGATAACCATGAGCTATTTTTTCAGTGATTCTTCATATTGACTCCGGGGAGACACGCGACCTGACTGCTTAAATGACCAAGTAGAATTTTAAAGTAGAAACTACCCGAGATAATAACCACAGCACTTAATTTTTTTTTGTGGTCTCATGAAATGTTGTTAAGAAGTACATTTATGATAGAAAAAGGCATGTGGATGCGGCTATCGGTTGATTAATTCAAACGCATCGAGACACTGAATACTCCCAGAGCAACTATCTTTTTTAAATCGTATCCACAGGAGATTATCTGCTCGGCACAAGACATTGTTCAACCGAGAAAACGTTTCTGTGATCTCACATAATGTTTTGGCTTTAGATTATTCAAGTAGAAACTAACTCCACGTAATTTTGTCTCGTTAATCTGAGCAAATAGTCATCAGATGTACATTTGTGACGGGGGATGACTGTTTTATGCAATATGTTGACCGATACGAACGACACTAAGACATTTAACACTCGTAGAGGAACTAAAATCGTATTGGGATCCAACAAAATTTTTCGGCCTTATACGTCTAGAGAATTCAGAGGATATATCTTTTCCGACATGCTCAGGGGCATGCATTCTGATTATACAACAGTCTTAGATATGTTTTCTTTCTAACTGCGCGTTGAATATGTCCTCATTGATTGAGATGATTGACTTTTTACTCACTAAATGCTACGTTCTGATCCAATTGTCTACCTCGATCTGTCAGTAATATTTGCCAAGTACACATTTCTCTTCCATCTAATTCAACACAACACAACGTTCCGAATTCTCCTCTCTTGACAACCACTTTGTGAGATCTAGTAACGGCCTCCACTTATTCTCTCTCTCTCTCTCTCTCTCTCTCTTACTGTTCTAAACCACGCGAGCAGGATGTTACCTTATGAGTAAAGCACGAAACAAAACATTAGATATTCGTCATTTATATTCGATATACTTTAGTCACAAGCAGCAGATCGGACATCCTTAGTCAACCGTCGTCCAAGACGATATCCGTGCCATAGACTTTATTCGTTTGATTCTTTTATACTATCAAGTTCCAATCCAATTAGAACACAAGCTAGTTTCTCGCTAGGGAGAGAAACGGTAAACAATTTGTCATGATGTTTATTTTCCTATTGTCTACTCCGTATCCCTCACGACAATCGTTGTATATTGTACCTGAGTGACGCTTTGACAATAATTCATGTACATATATATATGTATATATATGTATATATACATATACCATATATATATATATATACAGATTCCGTAACATGTAGACAACGCTACGGTTAGAGGGGTTTCATATTGATAGGAGTTCATATGTTGGGTATATTTTGTAAGAGGAATGAGTGTCAAGTCATTCCCATTCATCTCTCCACTTCACGATATCCTCTCACTAGTTCCAATGGAAGGAGATGGCAGTAATCGAGGAAGTTAACTATCCTATGGTGCTACTGCATATATTCTATTCGATATTCGTTACAACACCCTCCTTAATGGATGTATGTGAAACACCGATCGTCCAAGGAGATAGGTAGACGCACGTAAAAGGAGACTGTGATAATTTTGCATGTATTTGCCATCATGTAATGTTGCGTGAATGGCATCACACATCTTCGGATTATCTTTCAAGTATGTACATACTGCCGGCGTGATGGCCATTAATGTCCTAGGGTTAAGTGCACCTTCTCGTATCCTTCCTCTCGAGATAAGTGTCAGTCCTTATTAGTGGTAAGTCTGGAGAAAAGTGTCAGGTTTGTAGATTAGAATCGGATATTTTTAGCCGCACCATATTCCTAACACCGTATGTAGAATAATACTGAACGTCTTCCTGATACAACTCCGTCAGGATCAGATCTCAACAGGAATTCAAGCCAAATATTTAAAGCTACCGGTAGTTTTTTCTATAAATCTTGTCAATTTCTACATCAGTCGCGATGATATTTGACCACAATATTTATATGATAGCGGCATCGTTTTGTGGATTCATCTTTAAAAGAGCGAGTACAAATCATATTTTGTATTAGTTATAATTCTCCGGAACTGCCAAGTATTTCCGAGGCGACGCGCTTGCACAATGGATTCCGGATATTATCAGCAGTTTTACGGCGCTCATTCAGTATTACCTTGGAGAAGTAAGAATTTAAAGATTGGTTTAGATGGGACTCGAGCCAAGTGAGCTGACAGACTAATTGGTCATTTAGATTATTCAAGGAGAAACTACCTGCACTTAATTGTGTCTCGTTACTCTGAGGCAGTAGTCATGAGAAGTACATTTGTGATGGAAAGGGCTATTTAATGCAGCAATCGGTTGATTGATCCCAACGCGCCAAGACACTAAACCCTCTCAGAGGAACTTCTAGTCAGTATGAAATACTGTTCGAACGATTCAACCTTCTTGGGATCCAATAAAATGTTTCGGCCTTAAGCCTCTGAAGAATTCAGAGGATACATCTTTTCCGACATGATGATGGGCATGTTTTCTGATTGTACAACAGTCGTAGATTTGTTTTCCCTGCTAACTTCGCGTTGCATGTCATTGAGTGTTGCAGGACTGATTTAGTATTTGATGTCCTCACTTAATTCGACTTTCCGATCCATTGTCAACGTAAATCTGCCAATAATATTTGTCAAGCACACATTTCTCTTCCATCTAATTCAAGACAACATAACGTTCCAAATTTTCCTCTCTAGACAAACACGCGTATACGTATGATTGATTTTGAAAGTTGTCCACTTAATTGTTCTCTCTCTCTCTCTCTCTCTCTCTCTCTCTCTCTCTCTCTGGACCTTACTATCTGTGTTTCCTAAAAACAAGGAACACGTTACACCAGACATGCAGTAGGCAGCCATAATGCATAATCGTGATATTTCAAACGCAGCCATCATTATACAGGCCCCAAGTTGGACATTCTTATCCAGTTGTCGTTCAAAAATAATTTCCGCGCCAAAACCCTAAGTACGGTACATGTAGTATAATTGTGTTATACCAAGTTCCCAGCGGACCTGGAAAAATTATATAAACGCAAGCTAGTTTCTAGCAAGAGATAAACATTCAACCGTTGCAGCGATGACGGGAAAGCAACATGATGTTTCTGTTGTTAAGTCTAAACGATAATAGAATAACGCAACAGAAAGCTTTTGTGAAATAAAGGATTAACAATCAAATATTTATTTACAAACGGAGTCTAAGAAACCTTTGTCTATAGCCTTCAGGAACTAATTCATAACCTTTAAGGATTAAATCCTTCACTATATCATAATTTGATGCTTGCTTTACCGTCAATTGAGTGTAAATGTCCCTTGCCTTTCCGATCAAAACACTTTGAAGAAGTAAACTCCAATTTTCTTTTGGCCAGTTTAAATTTTCTACAATTTTCTCAAATGGTGGGACGGGAAGTATTTGACGAGCTGCATCAAATTTTGATTGTGATTGTACAGGTGCATCTGCAGGAGGACTTGTTTGCGACTGTAATTCCAAATGTTTCATTTCTAACTGAAACCGCCTTTCTTTCTCCTCTTTTTCTAACTTTCCTCTCTCTAATTTTTCCTCTTTTTCTAATCTTTCTCTCTCTGACTGAAACTGTCTTTCTTTCTCTCTTTCCTCTTTTTCTAATTCTAATTTCTTTAATTCCAGCTGATTTTGCAATTCTAATTTCTTTATTTCCAAATAATCAGCTGTTTCCTCAGTTAAATCAAAATCACTTTCATCCCAAAGCTGTTTGCCAACGAAGTGTTTAAAGGTGAAATGCAAAGGTTTGTCTAAATCACTTGATATTTGCAGTAAGATAGGATAAATAATGTGTATATCAATTTCATTTCAGTTTTAAAACATTTCCTTAAGCCAAACAAAAAAATGTAACGCTGTATTATTTACAAAATTTTGATCCGTACATGATTACCTCCCTCTAGGGGCGCTGCGATACGTGACGTAGCGGTGGAACCAGCACAGTCTGCACAACATGATGTAGCTGCATTGCATTGTATGGAAATAGCTCACATAGATAAGCTAGTCTATTGCTCACGAAGCCATTGCTTGTGTCATTCACGTTCACTGAAACGCACTAACAGGTTGGTCATCATTCGCTACGGGGGATGAAGGAAAAAGTCGGAATTTACCAATCTGTATTTCCGATTCTCTCGCCTCGGTATGACTGTTGCCCACGGCCTCTGCAGTGTCGCTGATCCTATCGTTGTCTGCTGGTTCTTTGTTGACAATAGGATCGTGTTGGTAAGGCAGGGGCACCCGTGCACTAACCATTGCCGTGAATTCTTCTGAATTCCTCTTCAGAAGAAGTGTAAGAAAATTCCTCCGCATCGCTGTCGCTGTCTACATTCATGTTAGCCGCCATTTTTTTAGTGTGGTTCAACTGTGACGTCACAGCTTCTGGTGGGAAAGCTCCGAATCAAGGGGAGATAAGCGATGCACTGTTCTCAAGCCGCTGATCATACACGTGTTTAATTTCTCTTTAAAAAGTAAAACTTATCACCAGATTTCGTTCATTGATGGCTGTATAATTTATTATCATCATAAAAAGGAAAGGGAAATGCTTTTTTCTTACTTTTATTATCTTTGCATTTCACCTTTAATAATGAGTTTCTTAATTTCTTGCTTTCTCCAAGATGTTTTAACTTTAATTTGTTAAAATTCGTTAAATTCCTCCTGACTAGGCTTTGAAGCAAACTGTGCTCGGTCAAATGACATGCTGATACTATACTACTCCTTGACTTCACACATTCAGACAATGTATAAATTTAGAACTATGTTGCAAAGCTGGAATGTAAACCACGTTCACGGGCAGGCCCCCAATTTCTGTTACGTCTAAACGATAATAGAAAAACGCAACAGAAAGCTTTTGTGAAATAAAGGATTAACAATCAAATACAAATTAGGTAAGGTCAACTTAACAAACAAATATGAAATACAGTCTTACTGTTCAATTAGGTAAGGTCAACTTAACAAACAAATATGAAATACAGTCTTACTGTTCAATCATATACAAATTAGGTAAGGTCAACTTAACAAACAAATATGAAATACAGTCTTACTGTTCAATGCTATACCGGTGTATCTCTCACAGTCCGTACTAACGTGCAAATCTCTATGCGGTCCATGCCGACGCGCAGAAATCGCGTTCCTGTATTTTTATAGTCCACATCGCTCAGCTGTTGTCCAGTTTCCGTCAGTTCAATTCACGTAGATAATTCAACTCCAAGAGTCAATTCACAGGAATATACAATCCAGCAGTCAGTAATCTCAGGCTAAGGAAATATCCAGTAGCACAATCTAATGCACCCACTTAGAAGCCAGCTAGAATCCCTCCACGATCACTGAACATCCGGCTTTTTATACTCTATCGGGCATTCGAGATCATTCTTTCAAATCAAAAAACTTCCACCGGTACAGCATGGACGTATGATCTAACCCAGATACCATCACAACGATTTCTAGAAAGCTCCAAATGATTAACCCACAAAACAGTATGTAGCTCTATCATTCCAGAAACATCGACATGTATAGATGGCGCTGTGACCCAATTACCATCGTCATACGGGTCTCTTCCTATATCGGCCATTTTAATTCACTTGCGATAAATCGGTCACGACTACGAGAAAATTCCAGATGGATGACTCACATAATACGTAGCTCTATTATTCTAGAAATATCCAGTGTCTGAAAATTTGAATAATCATAGTTGTCAATATAATATGCCTGTCGCGTGCGGTATTTCAAGACATGTGCTCAGTATAGGCCTATAGTGGTTTGGCCTGGTCGAACCATGCATGCAGTTGCTGATTTTTTTCTGTGACGTTGATAGATATCGTAATGTTCTCACAGGATTTGTGTACACCATATGCAGAGTTAGATTTGTGTGCGCCATATGGAGGCGTTTCTGTGATATTTCTTGAAATAGACGAGTTTATACTGCAATGTGGATCTATGGTCGTCAGAATTAAACTGCTAGAGAAATTCCGAAACGTCGCATGAGCGCGATGAATTCTGGTTATCCGTCAGCTGTTTCTCGGAGTTCGTATTGACTCTGAAGAATCTATCCATCTGGCAGCATAATTTGTCGTTTAGAAACTACCTACTATAATAACGGCAGCACTTTATTTATTTATTTAATTTTCTTCAGTTAATCTAAGGAAATATTCGATTGATTCCAACGCATTGAGACATTAAATTCTCTCAAGGGACCGCAATGGTAGCTTTTATAGCTCAGGTTATCTGCTCAGTTTCGGTCTTAAACCTCTAAATATACGAGATGTTATTTTTAATATTTGCTATTTTAACTGTACATCGGGTTGATCTAGCCATAATAATTGCATAATAACCATTTTTCTTCTAATTCAACACAGGATAACGCTCCAAATACTCCTCCATTGACGCTTGTGAGTTCTAGTGACGTGTGTTTGATTTTGAAAGGCGTCATGTTTACCCTCTCTCTCTCTCTCTCTCTCTCTCTCTTCAAAGTCCTCACTGTGTTGAACCACGCGTGTGGGATGTTTCCTTATAAGTAAAACACCAGTATATGAGACATTCGGTAGTCATCAGCTATAATCGATATACTTTATTCACAGGCAACATATCGAAAATCCTCAGATCAGACGCCGTCCATGGGTATGTCTGTGCCACAGACGTTTTATTCGTGCGATTATATTGGTACCAAGTTCAAAGTGCACATGCAACTGCACAAGCTAGTTTCTTACGATAGAGAGAAACGGTAACAAATCACATTGATTGTAATTCTGACCGGTCTTCTCTGTTTTCTTTCGTGTATAGTGTACCTGAATCACGCTTTGATTATGACGATATAGTTATGCACATATACAGATTTCGCTCCGTCTAGATAGCGCTACAGTAATTGGGGTTTCATGTTGATCTGGGTTCGTATGTTGTATATTTTTTAAATGACAAATGAGTGTATGGACTGTGAAGTCATTCCCATTGCTTTCTTCACTTCATCATACCAGTTTCAATATGGCGTTGATCAAGGACATCGACTGTCCTATGGTATGGTGCTGTTGCAAATAATCTATTCCATGCTCGTGACAATCTCCTCGATAGTGAATTTATGTTAACGGAAACACCAATGGTTCAAGGAGATAGCTAGACACATTTAAAAGGTGACAGTGGTAATCTTGCATATATTTATCATGATGTACTGTTGCGTGAATGACCCTAATATTGGCGGGATGGCTAAAAACGTCCCATGGATTAGTGTCCATTCCCATATCCGTTTTCGGGATGAGTGTCCGTCCTTATTAATGGCACGTCTGGACAAAAGACTACTAGCTAGTTTGAACAGAGTGAGCAATATGAGATGTCTATCGCGTGTCGCCACTTCGAGACATTTCGCTTAATATTTGTTTTATAGGCTGGAAGATCAGCCAATTTGTCAGACATTTACCCGTCTGGAGTGTTAATTCATCTCCAATACAGCACTGTTGCTGATATATAGCACATTTTAAAGCGGTTTGTGCAAGAACATGACAAGGAACCACAAATGGCATATACACATATTTGCATTTTCACGAATCTCAAACTCCAAATCTAGCACAAACCGACCCTCAACAATCACTCTTCAGCTACAAAGTTAAATCATCTCAACGCCTTCCTCATACAACTCCGTCAGGATAAAATCTCAACAGATATTCAATCAAAATATATAAACAAATGCTAGTTTCTTATATATATCATGTCAATTTCTACACCAGGTGCGATGATATTTGACCATACTGTTAGCGGCATAGTTTTGTGGACAGTCGTTTTTAAAAGGGTGAGTTCACACCATAGCATGAATTAGTTCGTTTTCCGGAATTGTCCAAGTATTTTCGAGTTGACGCGATAGCACACTTAATCCCGGATATGATCAGCTGTTTTTGGACGCTCGTTCACTAACCATGGAGAAGTAAGAAATCAAGGTTTGATTTAGATGAGATTCCAACCAAGTGAGCTGACAGACTAATTGGGCATTAAGATTATTCAAGTCGAAACTACCTGCACTTTTATCTCGTTAATCCGAGAAAACAGGAGACAGTTTGTGATAGAAGTGGCTGTTAGATGCAGCAATCGATTGATTTATTCGAACGCATCAAGACACTAAACACTCTCAAGGGGGATACAAAGGCAGTATTTTCATCAATCGTACGCAGGGGAATTATGTGCTCAGCGTGAAATACTGTTCAAACGTATGCAGCTTTCTTGGGCTCCAGCAAAATGTTTCGACCTTAATCCTCTGAGGATTTCAGAGGATACATCATTTCCGACATGTTGAGGAGCATGTCGTACATTTGTTTTACATTCTAACAGTCATATCCTGTCTCTTGCCATGAAATAGGTTTGGAAGGAAACAGGGTTGTGTTATCTTCACTGTATGATCAGAGAACTTAGACCTTCAATATTCGAAGCAATGCGATGCCCAAACAAACTGTATCATCAAAGTTGTCCATCTGAAATTTGTTGAAGAAGCTACGCTTTAATATACCAAAGTAATTATATTAGCTATACTGTGCTCACTTCCGAGGGTATGCTTCAATCCACTTGTATAGATGCAGCCGAGATTTATGATAACCAATTTGTTGATTCTCATCTTTAAGCAAAAACTCTTCTTTGTCAATAAATTCTAAGCACACAATTATTCTTCAGGTAATTGGAAAGAGAATTGCATGAGCGAAGAGTATCAACATTGAAAGTAAGTTAAATATATCTGGTTTCAATGTATGGATTTTGACGAATGGACCTTTCACTCGCAAAAATGTTGATAGTGTAACCCCAAAATAACAGTTAATCTGACCGTGTTGCTTTTCATCTAAATCATTTTTCGTTGAATTAGAGAATCTAAGATATAACACGACTTTCAATGTGAATTAAGTGTTCAGTCAAAAATGTTCACGAAATATACATATCTTCAGTGTAAAAAACTTAACGCGGCGAACATTCAATTACTGGGGCTTATTTATTTACCACCGGTATTACTGATTGAAATTAGTCAAAGAAATATGGACCCTTCGCCTTGCCGATTTCGGCAATAGAGATAAGTTCCAAGATTCCATGTTAGTAGATAAGAGAAAACCTGAAACCAAAAGTATAGGTATAGGTTGACCATCGCGTTTACATTTGAGTTTTTCCGTCAGATATTATCGATCCATTATTGATTTTCATTTGATATGAATGTTCTTTGGTCTGTAAATGTCGGATTCACCAAGATAGCTAAATGTATTAGCTCCTGGAAAAATTGTGCTAATTGTCAAATTTAGACGAGGTGGTGATGGTTGAAGATCTAACAAGTGCGTCGTCCAGACCTGTATGAAAGAATAGAAATTTCAAATGTCAAGGAACTGTATCCGCTGGACAGGACACAACAATTTAACTCTCCAGTATCAATTATATTTTCAATCCGCTTTTAGAAATTCACTCATGGAATATTATATTTGGTCAACTTATTGCGTAATCCTATCGAATTTTGCTCTGAAGGCCATAAATTTGATACTTTCTCGCAAGCTCGTATACACATAAAGCCTACTCCGTGCCGTGATTAGCAGCTGTGGTGGCCTTGAGCTATATTTGACTGATGCTAATATAGTTACAACGTTGTTTCCTAAAACGAATTGAGGGTTATGTGTGTTTGAGAAGTTATGTTTCAGTGTGCTCACACCATGTAATCTTTTTTTTACATTGCGCCCTTGCAACTAAAATACTACTTTGCCTCATAGTCACCTGTTGTAACTACGCTTCAATAATATAATACAAACGTCGTCAGATGTAGTCAGCGGTTGTCCATCAATAAAACAGTTCCACGTCGTTAATCTCAAGAGTATCGTCGAGATATTATTAGCACGAACTCCATAGCAGGTCTACTTTCTCACAAGAGGGAAATGGACAATAGTTTTCTAAATCATGCCAGCAAGGTATCGTGACATTCCAGTCGTGAAATGTGTATTGTGTTCCAATGTACTGGGGACGTTCCAAAGTACAACATTTATCTCTGATGACGTGTAATCATTCGCGATATGTCTTAATAATAATCTGGTTGTCAAACGCGATGCTTTTAATATCCGAATATATGAAGTCATACCATATGAATGTGACCTAGTGTGACTTCTTATGTCCGATCACCCCCGTGTATGTCTCCAGCACCATCACATACTCTCGCTTCAAGATGATATAGCTTCTGCACCATCTATCCCGGTCTTCGGGCAATGCCGCATAAATACCACGGATGAAGATCCACCTCAATCGTCTATATTGAATATATATCTCACATATTATAAGCGTGGATCATATTGTCTATTTCCAGCGGCAAGGAAGAATTTCGGGAATGCATCCATGTAATAAATTATTATTGCAAATCTCTCAACTTCATGGGCAGACCTTTAACTTGAATATTGCATTCAGAGTGAAAAGATATCAACTGTTGTATTTACTTTATGTATGAAAGTTGATTAGTGTATTGGAGTGTATCGGATACTTTGATCACGTTGGATACTAATTTTAATTTAACCCCACCTAGCAAACGGTAAGACTCCAAGGATAAACTTTTAATTGGTCACAAAAGCAGGAAGAAGCGAATGGGTATGATCTACTCAGTGGAAATCGCACTTGATTTTTTCTGCCATAAGTCCATTTTTCCCCTTTCGCCGTTAGATTTGCCTGTTGTATTATACCAACTTTTCATTCTCAAATTTGAGTTTTCTATCGGAAGAAATGCTTTCAACTATGCTCTGTTATTAGCTCGCGTCTTGCATGAAACTTTCATTACAATCTTCCTAATTCTCGAGCGAGAAATTTGTGAGTGGAATGAAACTAACAAATTAAATGCTGGGCGTTGAGAGATAAACGCCCAGCATGTTAAACGCCCAGCATATTAAATGCTGTGCGTTGATATTAAATGCCGGGCGTTGTCTAAGCGAGAAAATGTTGAACCTACAGTACCCGCTGATTGGCTGGACCTCACCAAGAGCAAGATCGTTGAAACAATCCGCCTTATTGACAGAAGTACTCTTCCCCAAGCAAAACAAGTACTGAGGAACATCAATTCGCAAGAAGTTCTAGCAAATTCGAGTATATTCGTCATAGTCCCAGCAAACAAAGCTCCAAATAACATAATATTCATATGTAAATATTACTATTACCAGGTGCTGGTTAAAGAATTGAGTGTAGACATATCATCATCAAATACGTCTACTTACTCCCAAATTGCATTTACTCTGTAAGATTTATTTAACAATCAGAAAACTTTTGATTTTTTTCTAGAAGCTGCACCACCAAGCTCCTTTCAATCCTATTGTCGAGGGCCCTTCAGGAGGTAAAAGCATTTTGGGAAGGTATTGCGCCACTTTTTCTAAAAACTCTGGCGTTAAATGTATGTGGATATTGAAAAACTCAAAATGTCTTATGGAAGAACTTGATGCTAAAGGTCACATACCGTACAGACATGTATCCAGATGGCGTTTCTCGACTCTCTATACTACAATCCCTCATCAGGACCTTATTGACCGTCTAAGTTCATTAATAGTATCTGTGTTCAAGACATGGCAGTGTGACTAGCGTTACAGGGTAGGCATTAGGACTCCGACGCGAACTCAACTCTTGGAAATCCCCCCCCCCCCCCCTCCCAGTTGAAATCCTGCCTGTATTAAGATGGGCACTGCCCAAGTCAAAACCAGCAGTCTCCTAATGCACCTTCATGTCAAAAATTAAGGTTCTAATGTCAACGGTTCTCCCTATTTTGCCGTCGAAAGGATTCGGATGGACTGACTCACTAACTCACTCATTATCGAACAATTTGCAAATGAGAGCCTACTTCGTAGGGAAAACTAATCGTAGATACATTAATGTCGGAAGTCATAAAGCATTCCTTAGATTTACTACATACAAGAGATATCATTCAGGGGATGTTTCTTTGTTTTTCGAGTTGCTTGATTTTCTCATTAAAAATATCTATGTGAAATTTGGCAACACAATATATCAGCAGCATATAGGTATTCCAATGGGTACTAATTGTGCACCCCTGTTGGCTGATCTGTATCTGTTCAAGTTCTCTTATGAATATGACTATGCAGGCGCGTTCAAAAACCGATCCATTCAAAGCTCGTTCCTTCTCATTCACCAAACGCTATATTGACGATCTTCTCGATGTGGACAATCGCTACATAAATGACGCAGTGAAGGATATATATCCACCTTCACTGGATTTGAAGGAAACTACAGATAGCCCTACAGGTTCAGCATATTAGATCTATATCTTTATAAAAATTAAGCGGGCATTCTCTCTCGTCGACTTTATGACAGAAGAGATAACAATTTCGACATCGTAAACTATCCCTTTCTGGACAGTAATATTCCAGTGGGATCTACATATGGCGTATACATATCTCGCCTAGTAGCATTTGCTAGATCCTGTGTTAAATGTGACGATTTTAATCAACGTCACAAAACATTGTTGCAAAAACTGATAAAACATGGCTATTCCACCAAGCGCCTCCACTCACAGTTTCTCAAATTTGGCAATACATATCGCATGCTGATAGTAAAATACGAGCGTAGCGTCCAAGATCTATGGTGTTACGTTTCGTAACTTGTCTCTAATTCCGCTTAACCCGGGGCTAGTGGTCGTGTGAAACCATGTACTGCAAGATCCTCATGGTGTTCATATGAACAGACCCAATCAAAGCGTGACTGAGATACATCATTCTCTAGATGACGACTTTACAACGATTATTATGGATTAAGAATACTGATCTGTGATTCGAATTTTATATTTTTGGAACATCATGATGTCTTGTCGGCATCATTGAAAACTGTTGACCGCTTCTCTCTTGCAGGAAAATAACTTATGTTTATGTATACTATGATTGTCTTGTTGAATTTGGTGCTAATAATGTTATATGGAATATGGACTAGGTCTTTGGATTATGGACGCGGATATTCTTTAATGGACGACGGTTGAATTATGAATGACGGACTAGACGCTTGTAATTGAAATGGTTCTCGTTTTCTCCAAATATTGAAAAGATTTATTATCTGCTTCAGAACTGTCACCTGATATTTAAATCGTTGACATTACTTCTTCGTTTGGCCAAAATAGCGTCACGTGATGCGAGATTATATACGTTAAGGCTCGATAAAATTATATGTTTCTATTCGAAACTACTTTTGTAGCAGAGGATGTGATGCCCAGTCCAGGGTTCTCGTATCGACTGATAGACCTATATAGGATCAACGACGAAACGGTAACACGTCTACAAATTCATGAAATTAAGATTGAAATATAATCAAAATCCTGGCAGATAAAGAAATGGACAATGACACAATTGATGTACAACCCAATGTGAATGGAAATTACGAAAAGGATAAGCGTTACATAATGTAGTTGCACAGACAAGGGATATATAGAATGATTCAAACTTCTTGTAATCTGTGCTCGAACGTTCCCTAGTTTAAACAGTTTGACCCACGTTATTTGACAGTTTATACCCCGATGAAACTGCAAAATGAAAGGAAGTCAATCATTCTTATGCCTTTTAAGAGGGTATCTCGTGGTCCGATATTTATACCTTAAGAAGGAAACGTATAATTCGGTCAGTTAACAACATTCGAAAATCTTTTCGCAAGGAGAACCATTCAGTTGCTTCGTCGATCCAGTAAAACACTCTCAGGCATGGAAAAAGAAGCATTAAAGCACTGCTACAATCGAACCCAAACGTTGCATGATCGCTATACATTTAACGAAGTCCAAGAATAGAAACATTTCAATTTAATTATTATTCTCGAGAAATCTGATAGAAACAGGGAGCAAAAGTACAAGAATAGATTTTTCTGAATGTCACGGAGTTAAATATATGGGAAAGGAAGAGCTATTATTCATCACGCGTAATGTACTCTGTGGCTTCTCTGATTGGATTTCTCTCAAACTAAATAAACTAGTACCCAGACAGATGACCCAATCTTATGACCCTGTTTTCCGAAGTCTCAGTTCAGTATGTAGAAATGGTACAGACGCATTGTCTCAGAACGACATCTTTGAGTGGTTGGTGTACATGTACATGGTCACATTGAAGGGGTCATTTCTAACCAGAGACCCGGTACCAAAACAGTTTGGTATGCATTGCCGATGAAAGCACGATTGAGATTCATTCCTGCGTCTCCTTCGAAGATTGTTGTTTTCTTTCTTTTTTCTGTGTTCAACCTGTAACTGAAATATACAAACGGGGTATCGGCGAGTTATAGTGCTCTAAATGTCTGTCTTCGTTGCACGCTCGAATGTACTTTAAGGGCGTCCGTTGGAATTCTGAATGGCAAACTTAGAACAGCGCATGTCAGCTGAACGACTTTCGTCTTAGCTTCAAGTACTTGCTGCAACTGAAAAATCTCACGTAATTGTCTGTTTGGTATCTGTAATTTGGGGTAGGCCAGTGCCAGGGCCATCGGAGTCTCAAACAAGGCAGTATTCGTGGAATATACTTATGATGCTACTACTCTTCGACACCAATATAAGCGTGGGTATTTACGCCCGTACCACATTTTACCAAATTTCTTCCCCATGCGGGACCGCAAATATTAAATCTGGTCAAATGAACGGGCGTATTTTGAAGTCCAATGGGCTCTTGTTGACAGATATCAACGTTCTGATTATAGTAGTCACAGTGACCTCAATATAGCGATCGGAACACTAGATATTCCATACAAGCTGTGTAAGGTAAGATAGTGCGGAATATTGCATGTTTAACACCCATGCCTTTTCCGACGTGTATAACTGATCAAAATCTTAAACCTTGATTTTTCCGGTATAATCTCAGCTATTACGACATATTATGGGGCATATCACCGCTGGAGGATTGAGAGAGTAAATAGAATTGATTTTGATCTAGTGCTCAAGAAATGTTTATGTCTTATGAAATTGTGCTAAATGATAAAAAATGTTATGGGTTGAAAACCGCCCTTTCCCTCCGCGAATTCTCTTACTTGAAATAGCACTCATTGTTCCAAACCTAGTGGTACATTTCTCAATTACAACACATATAAGGGAAGTGGGAAGAGGTGCCGACATACTGACAGTCACATGACTTCGCAGTATAGTCTTCCGGATAACCTATTCTAAAGCACATACCAAGAATCTAACGATTCGTGATATGTGTTGTATCTCAGGTACGCTTTTATTGTACCTGTTCATGTGGCAACTTGGATGATATGACCACACGGCCCCTAGCACCGGCATAAGCGGTATTAGATACAAATCTAGAGAGCTATGATGGAAATGTTCTGACAACTCGTATATTGGTACTTGGTGAGCTGTTTCGCTGTGACAACTCGTACACTGGGGATTGGTGAGCTGTATCGTCGTCAGATGAAAATGACGGCATTTAACACAAAGGATTAGCCTGTAAGGTCCGATCTCGACCCAGCATCAACTTCCCACAAATGCCAACATATATCAAAGACCAAAAGGTCTGTACAGGGGGCTGGCCTCGGAGACGAAACGTCCACCAGCAGAATCTCGCCATATACAGGTAAATATTACAATGCATATAAGGGAAGTGGGAAGAGGTACCGACATACTGACAGTCACATGACTTCACAGTATAGTCTTCCGGTTAACCTATTCTAAAGCACATACCAAGAATCTAACGATTCGTGATATGTGTTGTATCTCAGGTACGCTTTTATTGTACCTGTTCATGTGGCAACTTGGATGATATGACATCACGCATCAACACGCATGTTCAGTTCATTCTAACCTACGCCACCAAATATGTACAGGTATGAACATCAAGGCGTCGAGAGGATTGAGGACGAGAACTATTTCCGCGAGCTGATAGCTAAAGGAGGAAGGCTGTTATTCTGTGTTTTAAAATCAGCCCATGCGATTTCACAATTTGTCAGAGCTTGTCAACATGTTAACGCTACCTTAGGGAAATGAACAGCTGAGAAAATAAACCCCGGTTTATTTTGGCCCGTCTCGACTTGCGGAGTAAATCGACGGACCAAACGGCTATTTCATGGAGTGACAGGTCATTTGTGCTTAGCAGAACAACAGGTTTGTCTGTACAAGTCCGACACGTGGTGACAGAAATAGAAACATTTAATTCGCAAACATGTTTGTTCTCCAAGTTAGACTCGATCGATATGCCACCAGTATATTCCCGTCAACCGAGCCACAGGAATAGATGAGATACATACATCAGAATATGCTTCTGCTGAGGGGCATCACTGTCTTTAATTTTGCACACCCAGTAACATGTGTCGCTCTGGAGCAGTAAGTACTTACATACATGTACGTCTGTCAGTCAATATTCAGCCTTCGTCTATTAACAAATTTCCGCGTCCATAATCTGAAGAACTAATTCGCATTAGCAGCTACGGGCAATTTCCAATGATGTCGGCAAGACATCAGGATGTTCGAAGTATCAAATCCGTATCGCTGATCAGTATTCTTACATCATACGATTTCGTAATAAACAAGTCCTGGAGAATGATGTGTCTGTCACGCTATAATTTTAACTGTTCAGTCTGGGTAAACCAAGATGGTAAATCAGGGGAATGCCATTTAGACGTATACACTATATGAAAAAATCGTGCAAACTGTTCGCCGATATTCTACGAGATCCCATAATAAGTCAATCTCGACAAGTTCAGCCTTTTCTCTTTGACAGTGATTGACGCTTAGTTCAGGGGTATTAACACCTTCACACGGCACGATCTTTTGATATTTTCTACAGCATAACAAAGTCAAACTTTTCGGCGGGAGTAAACCTGTTGATATTTACGCACACTGCCTGGAAATGATGTCATATTTGGATACTGTTTCCCAATAATGTTTATCCTGTTGATTCATGTGCTGCCGTGTGTAATTACTGTGGTCATGATTTTGAAATTGTTTCAGCAAGCTGGCCACCTGATTGGCTGACAAGTATTGTTGAAATTGTCGAGGAATTTATATAGTGCTGAAGTCAGATATGATATTCCGTGATATTATATCTGAGTTTACTGAGATTGATTAACGCTATGAAGATCTTTCAGTATGTACATACGGCTCCTAGCTCAGGTATCACATAGTGTATTGACCTATATATTTCTGTTATTAATTCATTAATTGAAATGATGTTTATATTTAATAGCTTTAACCTGCCATTTTAGTATTTCGTCGATGTTAAAATATGAGTATAGTTTTACTTGGATGAATAGACTCCGTAATCTTTCCTACATCCTTGATTACTTATGAATAGGCTGTGTTTTTGGCATGTTTTAGTCTGTTCTTTGTATAATTATTGATATTGTATTTCTTTGTTGTTAGTTACCATACATTCACGTCACATCCTTCCTATAAATTCAAGTTCAGCCATAATCATAAGTCAGGTTTACGGATATCCAACTGTACGGATGGTTGCTGGAAATCCGATTTAGTATACTCTTTCCTCTATGTTTCTACATGTATGGTTAACTGTGAATTGTCCATAAACGTTTTTCAAGTTCAACGAGTGGTTTGCCCCCCCCCCCCAAACATTTATCGTAACAGACCGCCTTTACATCGCTTTGAGCGGAATAGACACACGTTACGAGACGTAACGCCAAAGGTACTGCACGCTAAGTGGTATTTTGCTTCCAGAGTGCCGTGTGTTCGCCAAATTTAAGAAACATTTGGTAGAGGCGCTTCGTGGCATACATGTAACTCTGTTTTACATCTTTCTCCAATAATGTGTGTGACACTGACTGAAATCGTCACAATTCACACAGGACCAAGAAAATGCTACTAGGCGTGATATGTACACGTATTACCACACAAGAAGGGACAGTTTGCGGTATCAAAATTGTAATCATCTGTCCTGTCGTAAAGTCGGCGAGAAACCAGTTTCCGTTTTATAGAGACTAGCGTAGACCCCGGAGAAATAAAGTAAAAGTGAACAATCGAACTACAGAATGTAGACGTATGAGCAAGGTTGAGTAGTTTACAGAAAATCAGGATGTCCGCTTCTCTATTCAATATTATTTTTCTAATGTTATACACGTAGAACTGTGATTGCTCGATTACTGAAACATTTATAATGTTTGCTATTTGCAGCAATCGGTGTTGCATTTCATTGTTACTCTAGTAATTGGCGCTCAGTCGTGTACCTTTGTAAAATTTTGTCTTATTATGAAAATCTACATGGATGCCATCACAACGACCTTAAGGATCCTCGAAAACAATCCTGTAAATCCTTCAGAAAAGTCTCACAGATCCTATATGATTTGGGACCCAATCATCATGATCATATGGAATTTACTGGTAATGGAATGAAAACCTCCACAGAAAAAAATGTACTAGTTTATAATATACGACGGCGTAGTTCGATTCTTTGCCAAGGTTCATTTTCTGCCAAATCTCGATAATGGCTACTTTATGATTGTATTAACCTAGCTAAAATCTAAACTGAGTTATCGGCTAAATGCAATTGCCTGTATAATCTAGAGCGACAAAACTAACACGGCACTCGTTCATCGAATACATGATTGAAGGAAAGTGGGCGAATTTTAGGTCAAGACTGTCAGAACGATTAAAGAGCGATTAGCTCCGCCTATTGATTATTAGCTAACAGCCAGACAGAATCAATATCGGGCTGTAAACCACTCCATTTAGCCGCCTCTGAACTAAATCTGCTTGTCCTACGTAAAACTAATGATGGCGTATATTAAATCTCTTGTATGATTTCGGCCACAAGAATGAAACCGCACCCTAAATATAGGAAATACAAATACAATATGGACTCCCTGACCCCAAATAAGAAACACCAGAAGCAAAGCATATTTTAGGGATTCTATCAACAATTTCTGTTCATAATAAAACAATTTTTCAGAGACGGTCCATTGCAAAATATGATGGATGTGTCATATCGATATAGTGTTCTTGATGAATGAATAAGGCAGGCACGGCGGAACCGGGGGGGCCCCCCCCCCAATATTTTCAGCAAAAAAAAAAGACAAAAATAGACAAAAAAGAAACAAGAAAAACAAAAACAAAGGCAGAAACAGATAAAAAACGATAAGCGAAAAACCTATATTTGCATTGAATGCAGATTTTACTTTTCAATAAGCATGAGGGGCATCCTTGCTCATTCCATAATCCCAATTAATTCATGGTTCGTCTGTTAAATCCGAGCCATGACGGATAGCTTGTACACCGCAACGAATATCAGCCACTTCAACAGGAAATATTTGTGAGCTTATGATCTCTCCGAACATGCCCATATTTGAACGAATTAAGCGCCAGGCAATGTCTCCATCTGGTTGCTTTGAAGTCAGATGTTTATAAGCTATCCGAGATTTTTTTATTTAAGATACGCCCTCATGTTGTTTCCTCTCGGACTTCAAAGAGTTTGTCCTTCAGCTTCTTCTCTACTTAGGGAGCTTCTTGAAATAAGAACATGAGTTCCTTGATAGGAATGGCATATGCCGGTTAGGCAAACCGGGTACACCATGCCCAGTGTGGTGTTCTGATCTGGATAGATTAGAGTTCCAATTGGAATTGCTTATGCCATTCCCCTTTTGTTATGGCATAGCCGTGGCTTTATCTGCCAGTTCCAAAAAGTATGCCATGGAGTTCCTAGGAGTTCCAACTCGGCACAGCATGCCTCTCTGTTTGGAATGCCTTATGTCAGTTCCTATAGCATGCCACAATTTCGAGAAGCTTCCTTAATGTTAAAATGAAGTAAATGACGTCACTTCCGCCAAAGGTGGATGTTCGTGGTAAGTATATCCCGCATTAAATGCTCAGTTGTGTTATTACTGGATAATATCATAACTAACTCTTATTGTGTTTCGCTAACTTAGTATTAAAGTGTCGATTAATTTCTGAAAAAATTGTGACAGTCGCGAGCCTGTGTTCTTTTCAGGACACAATCAAACGACGATACCCACGTGACCATCTCAGACGGTTGAAAAGTGCTCGTCTCAGAAGGCAGTTTACGTTCTCAAAAATCATTTGGTCATGAGTGTGGTTTCGTACATTTCACGTGAAGTGGGAGGAGTGGTAATCAAAAACATCAGTGTGTAGTTCCATGTTAAAGTACAAGAAGGTCAGTTTTTCAGGGGCGAACTGAACCTGTTTAACCTGGAACGTAATGGGACAAAACTATACTTCATTGATACCTACAAATGTGACATAAAGACGGAGCTTGCTGATTCATATTTCATTCAGTCATCAATGTTTGGCAATATTATCTAATTGGAATAATCAGTATCGATGAAAATGCTGAGCAACTCGTGAATTTCATACACATGAGGCCCTTTAGGGGAATCCTAGACGATAGACCCGAAATAGGTGTTTTTTATCAAAGTTTGTGTATTCCACCTGAGATATGGTGTTCTAAATCCACGGCGATCGTAATTTTGCAGTTAATTTTTATTTCGTCCCGTTAGAGGATGCTGAGAAGGGAAATGCTAGATATCACAGTGGTATAATTACTAAAAACAACTCGAAAAACACCCCCCCCCCCTCCCCTCCACAAGCTCGCAAGTCCGGGAGGGAGGGAGGGTCATTATGTTCCGCAGTTTGCTCTAATTATATGAAACAGATGAATATGGACATATTATACTTAGATTCGCAGGCTAAAATTTCACAAATTCACTTTTGACTGATGGAGCTATCTCCCTATCTCCACTGTTTTCCTTGACTGTCCTATAGGACATGGTAAACATATATGGGGAATTGTGCCCAGATTACTCCCTAACTTTATCTGAAAGATGTTTTAGCGCATTAGCACTTATATAGTGTATATGTCAAATTTCACTGATTGCAAAGAATTAAGGTTACAGAATTAGCTGCAAAATATTTATTCTTTGGAGCTTGGCTATAATATTACCCTCAGTACTTCTTCAGATACTGACCTATCTGTGGTGTCAAGGGTTTCAAAATTTGTGTAGTTCCATGTTAAAGTACTAGAAGGTCAGTTTTTCAGGGGCGAACTGAACCTGTTTAACCTGGAACGTAATGGGACAAAACTATACTTCATTGTTACCTTAAACCGAGCTTTAATCTAATTAAACAGAGATTCCACAAAGGTAGCGTATTGCCCCAAAACCCCCTCCGTTCATTGGGTGATACTTAAACGGACAGTTCCAGTAATAACTGTACAGCCCTAATCTGCCTACAAGGCCTAGTATGGAGATAGGAGTACCGGGTATACAGAACTGTATCATGGAAGATGGCTCATTCACACTCATAAGTTGACCTGCTCGGCTCTCCAACAAGCATGACAAGTAGAAAACATCTGTGTTGTTGAGATGATTAAAGCTTGATGAGTCTTTTTATTGAAATGATATATATTTAAAATTTAATTTATTTCTACTTCCAAACATTCTCATTTTCTTGTTGGGGAATATTAAAAAAATGAGAAACAATAAAACGGGCAAAATATACAGAGACTACACACGTGAAGATTTCTTGTTTTATTACTCGGAAATACGCTATAACGCGTCATCTAATACCCCTGGAGCTTCCGGGGCCTGGGCGGCCCCTGGACCTTCGCCTATTTGTGCTGTGATAGTGCCCCCCCCCCCAATCACCAATTGCTTCCGCCGTGCCTGCAAGGCAAATATTTTTCAAGGTAAATAAGATCAATGAATACATAAAGGATTTGTTCAAAGCAGATTTGTTCTCTTGTAGAAATGGGGCGAAATTAAGACGGATGTAAGGCGCAATTAGGGGGCATCAATTTAGCCATCTAGGGCAGTATCTGCTCCTCCCATTTTACCAATAGACTCAATCTGGATGAGGCTGAAATGCAACGCGTTCCAAAAATGTTAATTGCGCCTTAACTTCGCTCTATTTGTGAATAAGGTGTATATGGGGAACATACTTAGGGCGCAGATAAGGCAGAGCTGGGGCACGATTGGGGCGCACACTCAGAAAGGGCATGAAGGCTGTGCTAGTAAGGCGAAGAAGATGCAAAAGAGGCAAAAACATTGAAAATGGCAAATGTTAGTTTGCTTTTAACTGGCTCTGTTGACATCTAAATAATGCATTGACTCTCATCTCTCATCTAAACAAATCTAAATTTACTTTGCAGGTACATGCACATACATATTTTTCTACAATGTGCATTCATAGCTTGAAATTATTCATTTCTTAGAAAATAACATGGACTACAGTCAGCTGTTGTAGAATTGGTACATAGGATGCAATCCGATGCGTCTTTGATTTTTTTGGCTTCAAATTTCTTTTACACACATCTGAGACCCTTTACATTACCTACTGGCTAAAACAGAGTCAAAATCCAGTTGAATGGGCATGAAATCTTTAAGATGAGGATGTTTTCTGGAAAACCAATATGTCTGCCTGTCTTTTGTTAACAGGGATATAAAGGCCACGTAACAATTTTGACTAAACAGGTCACATGCTACTGTGGTCTCTAAGTAAATTATGGCAAGTAAATAATGATCATTTATGGCGCCGTCAACCGGTAGAGTTATTCCTGTGTCGCAGTTTAGGCCCATTCTCATGGCATCAGATTGAATACCTTCTCATGTCTGATACCCTCTGATTGCACTGTGGTTAACAGTGGTTGACGCGCAGCTTTTGTGCGCATGGCTCTCGGCCAATCAGCATTGTCCGTTTCTAAATGGAGTGAAGTGGGCTTAGGATGTCAGCGCTAAAGAAGACGCTGTACTCTGTGCTCTTGTCAAACAGTTGACCATCTAATTTATTCATTCTTTTGTAAAATACACTGGATTCATTTTCCACATCTCCGATATGTTGATACACCATGCCTTCCTCGATAAAAATCTAACTAGGCATGTGCGACATTTATTTCGACCCAGGGCAGTCAGAGAGTGTTACAGCTACAGTTTAGGAGATTTGAGAAGTATGACAATGGGAGAATGTTTAGGCCGTGATTTGGAACATTTCTTTTCAAAGAAATAGTTTTAAAGTGAAAACGTGGCACTGTAAACATATAAACATCGACCAGAACCGCAACAAGTTTTATGCACAATAGTGACTGATTCAATTCAAAGGTAGTTGAGGGCCAAGTCTGGTTCAAGAATCATCTGACTGATGACTTGCAATTATTCTGAGTATACAATAAACTATTTTTCTTTTTGTCAATCGAAATGTTTCATTTTGGCACTACAATCGCTCCTCATAGGGACCAGATTCTTGCTAAAAAGTGCCACTTCCATAAAGCAATGCCACTATACACTGTCAGAAAAAATCTGTAACACTTATTGAACGCGTAAAAGCGTCCATCCCTGACTAATTTTAGCGGTTGCTGGAATAAGTTGAAATAATGATGTGGAATTAATCAACTGGTCCATTTTGAACAATAATGAAAAGAAAAAGGTACCAAGAATTCCACAACGCTAAGTATCTCAACAATCGAAATATGGGGTTGGACGGCACTGAACACTAACTTTCATATTGATGTCCAAATCAGGACACCATATCGTGTTAAAAACTGAACACTTAACGTTCATATCCGAACACTAGAGAACAGGTATGAACACGCGTGTTCAGAAATGATCATCATGTTTGAACACCAATGTTCACAAATGAACACATATTCTGTAACACTTTTGGAACACTAGCGTCCGCATGAACATGTAAAAGTGTTTTATTATGCGTAAAAGTGTTCAAAAGTGCACACTTCAGAATGAACACTAATTTTTCAGAGTTCCAATATTCAGCACTCGGCGATATTGTGGACAACCTATTTCGTTGTGTTTATTGAGGACGACCTATTTGATGAGCTTGATAACACTTCAGTGACATATTTTAAGTAATCTCTTTGCATACTAGTTTTAGTACTTGAACACTTTTACATGTTTGAAAGGTGTTACAAACTAGTGTGCAATTCAGTTTTCAGGATTTGCACACTTTTATTGACAGTGTATATATGTTCATGCAACCACACATTATTGGCATCTACTACTCCGATATAAATCGAAGCTGGAACTATAGTTAGATTAGGACCAAAATGACAGCGTTGACCCCCGAAATACTTTCAAGCTTCAAAGCAGAATAAAACAATCAGGTTAAACCGTGTTTAATCCTCGTGGTCCCCGATTACTCCCATACACAAAGATTGATCATCTAGAATGAACTGTTTGGCCTCATATCGCACACTGATAAATAATGGATCCGTTGGTGCCATCAAGTCAAAAAGGATGAAGACCAGCTTGGATAATCCCCATCGGGATGCAAGATCCTCTGCAAAAATACAGCACCAATTGATTTATCTCAAGAAGTAATCAAAATAATATAATTTACTGCTTTGTTTTATGCAGTGAACCTGGAATTAGCATCATCGTTTTTCTTGTAGAAAATGCCTGGTTTTTCACCTTTGGCCTGATTATTACGTTCGAAAGGCGGTAAATAAGTTCATTACCTTTTCAAGGTGAAAGACATATCAGCGGAGGGAGCGGTTTATAACTATATAACCAACATAACGAAAACTGCAGCCTAGTTGGCAACAGGCATCAAACTCAGAATCGTTATAACCATATCGTTCATCTGATGCAAGTATAGCCATCTACTGGCGTTTATAACGGATGTGGCCATATTGCAGTACAGGTCAACTTCCCATGAAGAGATTCGAGAGAACCCGAATAATCGATCTTATATGCTGAATTTCAAGTCGATCGTTGGGAGGGACAACATTATATTTTAATGTTTTGTGGAAAATCCAACAGTGCCGCTAAGTGGTTCGTTAATTCAGAATATGGCCTCAATGTACTTTCGTATTTTCGGCTAATTCATGGTGGAGGATTTCCCTTGTCGATATTAATTGTAAATTGGAAACTTTTCTTTCAGATTTTGTACACTTTAGTTTAGGGACCATTCAAAATTTATCCTGAGGCGGGGGGGGGATTTGGGGGTCACCAATAACTTCAAACTCTACGAAGGGGAGGTCATGTGTAATTAGACTGTGTGTAGAGGGGGGGGGGGGAATCAGTGACTTGGAATTTGTTTTCAATCGAAATAGGCTGACACCTTTAGAAGACGGATGATAAATGGACCGCTATTCAGCAGCTAGAATTTCTTGAGATTCTGTGTGAATTTCATGTTTATTTTTTAGGTCGAAGAACCAGGGTGGTATTTAGATCAGGAAACACATGTATCAGAACAGGGCTTTGTTTATCCATACTAGAACAGTATGGTTTATCATAAGCCTATACAACATACAGTACCGCAGACCTATGATCTGTTAGAATTCAGCTCTGTACACACCTTTTGTAGTGTTGTAGGACATGAGGCTGGTAAATGGCTTCATTATATTTACTCTTCTCAAAATGTATTATTAACATTTAACAGCTAGGCTCCTATTCATACCGGCTAGATTTGAGTCAGTACACAGTGCATGTAACAAATCCTTTATCTAAACACATCCAGGTACAGTGCAGTTTCACCATGTACGGTATGTTGTGGACATTGACAAGCTAAATGAATATAGCCCGCATTTTGAGACTGAAACAAACCACTCAATAATTTATGCTGCCCCAAAGTTGAAGAAATAAATTGTGGCGTACCACAAGACAAGTTGCACTGACGGCAGTTGATGTCATGATTAGGATAATATTATAAAATAAAATAATTTTAATATATAGTTTTATAATATTATAAAACGCCGTCCATTTTGTGCAGGGTGTTTGTGACGAGGCCGACATGATGAATACATGAAATTAATCATGTCGGATTCGTCCATATTTTTATAAAGTTTATCTCTGTGTCAGTATAACAAACATAACCTCATCGTTTCCCTGAGCGGTTGTATGTAGTATTATCAAACCGGTGAATGCGAATAAATACGTCATACAGAAGTTAATTTCCGAGCTCCTCACAGTTGTTACATCGTAGTGCAAAACCGTGTCACGTTCCCTGTCACTTTTTCATATGTGTAATACCATACCGCGAATCACTTTATCAACAAATAACTCTTCGTATTATTAACTAGTTTTTCAATCGGTCTTAATAAAATTCCACACTGCATCATTTAGTGCCCCTGGCTATGTTGGAACTGGGTGTGTGTTAGTAGGGAGTTGGTGGGTGGGGGGGGGGGTCATTGTTAAATATGGTGTCAGGTGAGGGGGGGGTGAATTATAAACTTCCAGCCAAAGGATGGGGGTCACACATAACTTAGGGTTATCAGCTGAATTTCCACCGCCCGCCACCCTCAAGATAAATTTTGAACGGTCCCTTAGTTGCCCACAAAAGGCTATAAGATTAGAGTTTTTCGTCAATTTTTGGGGGAAAAAACCATGTCAAGGAAGGTAACTCGGGGCACCGTCGCAGATGATTTTCCAATTTGTGGTATTCGGTGTAAATGACGATGAAAATGAACTGTAAATTCATCATCTACAGAATGATGTATCTCGGTCACTCTTTAATTGTGTTTGTTCGTATGAACACCATGAGTTCATGGGTTCGTACAGCTCCTAGCCCCTGGTTAAGCGAAATTAGACACACGTTACGAAACGTAACGTGAAAGATCTTTGCTATCAACATGCGTTCTGTATCGCCAAATTCGAGAAACTTTAAGTGAAGGCGCCCGGTGGTATAACCCTGTTTTACAAGTTTCTAATAATGTCTGTGACGTTGAATAAAATGGTCACATTTTACACAGGATCTAACAAAGTCTTCCTAGGCGAGATATGTATACGCTATATGCAGGTTCAACTGGAATATTACTGCCCATGTAGTGATAGTTCACGATGTCGGAATTGTAATCGCCTATCTTGTCGTAAAGTCGACGAGAGAGAAGGCCGTCTAAATATGATGTATTGTAAAGCCCAAGTCCCACTTAGGCGAATTCCTTTACGAAGCTTCACGATTTAAGATCGTAAGTATTGGTAAGATTCTCGCAAGCTATTCGTAAAGACATTCGCCATGATTCGTAAGCCATCGCTTCAATTCGTAAGAAAATCGTCGCCACGGTTTTATCGCCGCGTCAATTTCAAAATGTTCAAAAAATTCGCCAAGCAATGCGATTTTGCCTTAAGTCTCAAATATTCGTAATTTTATCGTAAGTCGTCGTAACTACGTTGTAATACATCGTAATTAAGTCGTAATTTAATCGCCTTATTGGTAACAGTTCCGTTAATAATCGTCAAATGAAAAATAAATACTAACAGTTACGATAAAGCCCAAGTCCCACTTAAGCGAAGTTGTTTACGAAACTTTGCGATGTATTGGTCGTAATGTTTCGTAATAAATCGATTTACAAAAACCGGTTTTCCCGTCATTTGGGGCGAATAGATACGACATGTTTTACGAGTAATTACGACTATTTGCGATGCAGTTACAAAGAAATACGATACTTTTACAACAGTTAGCGATATTCGCACCCAAATTTAGGGAATCAGTGCGATACAGTTGCGAATATGTGCAATGTATTTGCGAACATTTACGAAGTGCATACGACTACTTGCCATTATTTCACGATGTCTCGCGAATACGTACGAAGATTTTGCGACGTTTTTACGACGTTGTTATGACAGTTTGGGTAAAATGTTTACGATTACTTCGTATACCATCGTTTCCTGTCGTAAGTTATCGTAACTATTAGTGTTTATTTTTCTCTTGACGATTATTAACGGAACTGTTACAAATAAGGCGATTAAATTACGACTTAATTACGATGCACTACAACGTAGTTACGACGACTTACGATTGTTTACGATAAAATTACGAATATTTGAGACTTAAGGCAAAATCGCATTGCTTGGCGAATTTTTTGAACATTTTCAAATTGGCGAATGTCTTTACGAATAGCTTGCGAGAATCTTACCAATACTTACGATCTTAAATCCTCAAGCTTCGTAAAGGAATTCGTCTAAGTGAGACTTGGGCTTTACTTAGGAAATGATTGTATACGAAGAAATCGTAAACATTTGACCCAACCTGTCATAACAACGTCCTAAAAACGTCGTGAAACCTTCGTACGTATTCGCAAGACATCGTGAAATAATGGCAAGTAGTCGTATGCACTTCGTAAATGTTCGCAAATACATCGCACATATTCGCAACTGTTTCGCTCTGATTCGCCTAAATTTGGGTGCGAATATCGCAACTGTCGTAAAAGTATCGTATTTCTTTGTAACTGCATCGCAAACAGTCGTAATTATTCGTAAAACATGTCGTATCGACATTAATATATCGCCGATCAGTTTCCTTGAACACCGACACTATGAATAAAGTAATAAAGACATAATGAGTGATTGTAGTTCAGAGTCAAGAAATACCATGTGGAGAAATGTCTGTGCGGTATATGTCCTTTCGCATCAAGTTATTCCGATTTTTTTCTTACTTTTTCAATAGACACATACATTCAGCGCCGGAGTTTTCGAAACAAGTGGCGCAGTTCCTACCCGAAAATATTTTTAACTCCTCAAGGGCCCTGGTCATCAAAGTTGAAAGAAGCTTGGTGGCGCATTTTCTAGGACCAGCTGTGAACCTAGGTGTGTAAGAAGATTGGGAGTCCAGAATACTTTTGGAATATCGTTATAGTGGTTTGACTGGAGGGGATTTGTAATTAGTATATCAATTCCATTGAGGGGCTCACACGGAAACTGTTTTTTGCGTCCAAATGATACTTGTTTTGAGACATACATGTTATAGGATATATTGTTGTGAAATATTGAAGCGATCGGTCAAATTTGAACATTCAGTCGAAAGCGCCATCTGCTGGGGTTTCCATGTCAGGCAAAGTCATCATTTCGACTTCAAAACAACAATATTCAGTATTGCGGTGTCCGATAACACATATATATCCACTTTCTCCGTCCAAATCGGTTACTTGACAATCCTACGAATTTAATTTGAATTGACAGACAACCTGGCCTTGGTCGAGTTGGCGGTGTCTTAGTTCAAGTATCATGTATGCCAAATCATTCTGTTTGACCGTTATATCATTACTTCGCAGAAGATTTTCGTATTAAATTAGGTCAATTCAAGATGATCGCCGACTAATCGGCTTCTTAGGAGACAGAAACCGTTCTGTCACTGTACGGCATATGTATACATCATTGTTGTGGCGAGTAAGATGAGAGATGTGTAATTTTTAAGTCAAGTTTTAATCTAAGTTATATCCGTGTTCTGTGCAGCCATCTATTAATATTTTTACTCCTAAACGAACATAAATTATCTCAAGAACTATTGTTCCTGGTTTTATGTGAAAAAAAGCAGACTTTGCAATATTTTTGCTAAACATGTCTGGTTGACATCGAGAACTAGACCCCAGTCAACCCCCACACAGAGATGATGCCAGGCCTATCAGGGATTGTTGTGGTGCTATTCCTATCACCAGAGGAATAGAAGTAAATACATGAATCCGATCCTGTTGATCACTACTCTGGAAATGGCAGGTCTGGTCTTCATTTTCACCGTGCTTGTCTTCGTTGTTTTAATGGAAACCAGGACATACACGAGGAAGTTACGGAATACGGATCTGTCAACAAGTTCCCGAATGACCACTTTAGGTGGGAAACTCGTCATTTGCAGCATTTTTGGTGTTGATTATGCAAGCCTGTCTCTTTCAAACAGACGTGAAAGAAGATCAATACTGAAGCATAAAAAATGTAGTCGAGCTGTAAATTGTGGATCACTACTAATTGTTATACTGCTTGTACTGTCTGGAGATGTAGAGGCAAATCCTGGTCCAGTCAAAACGCCTTGTAATATATGCCAGAGGCCGGTGGCTGCAAATCATCGTGCAATTCTATGTGACCTGTGTGATTCGTGGTCACACATCAAGTGTTGTGGAGTAACCCCTATCGCCTACAGAGCGTTCCAAAACTGCGAAACTTTCGAATGGAGCTGTCCACCATGTATAGACTTGCTTAAAGGCCTTCCTTTTGCTGACTGCAGTAACATATCGGATAGTCTGGACCTATCGTATGTAAGAGAATTGCCGTTTTTGGATGCCAGTCACGTCACCGACATTTTTGAACATTCCATTCGGAATTCTTTCCACCTGAGCTCGTCCTCGAGCAGCCATCTTTTAAAACTTTTACAGCTTCGAAAGGAAAATACGAAAAATTGTGTTCTAGCATATTTGAATATAAATAGTCTGGCAAATAAGTTCATGCCGATTAAGGACTATTTAACCAGTAAGCTTTTGGATATCTTTTGTATAGCCGAAACGAAGCTTGATCCCTCCTTTCCGGATGAACAATTCGAGGTAGATGGGTATCGTCTTTTCAGAAAGGATAGAAACTGCAATAATGGGGGCGGACTTCTCGCTTATGTAAGATCTGATACCCCATCCCGCCGGAGAAAGGACTTGGAAATTGACTATGGTGTAGATAACATCATTGAAACAGTGTCTGTCGAAATATCCCTAAATAAGACCAAACCTCTTGTGTGCTTTTGCTACAAGCAGCCAGATGTAAGGGATGAATTTCTAATATTAGAACTGAGTAAGCTGTGCGATAAAATATTGTTATATTATGATCGAGTCTTACTAACAGGTGATTTGAATATTGATCTCTCGACACCTAGCACTAGCTCTCAAAAACTGCTTGATTTTTGTGACGTGTATGACCTTATGAATGTTATCAAAGAAAAGACATGTTTCAAAAGCCCATCTGGTACACTTATCGATATATGTCTGTCGTCTTGTCCTAGATCGCTGAAATTCTCGGGCACGATAGAAACAGGGCTCAGTGATCATCACAGACTCATCTATTCAGTGTTTAGAGCTTTCACGACAAACCCCAAACAAAAAACTGTTACTTTCAGGTCGTACAAAAATTTTGACGTGAAAAGTTTCCAAGATGAGTTAAATCAGGCCCCTTTTTATGTCTCTGGCCTTTTCGATGATGTCGATGATCAGTACTGGTTTTTCGACAAAATGTTTACTGATATAATTGAAGACCATACACCTTTGAAAACAAAACGGGTGACCCGACAAAGCCCACCGCATATGACTTTTGACTTAAGAAAAGCTGTTGCTAAAAAAGCGTCCTTGAAACATAAGTGGGAAAAGTATCTAACAAAAAACAACTTTGAATGCTATCGAAAACAAAGAAACTTTTGTGCAAATGTTTCTCGTCGAGCCAAAAGAAAGTACTTCCTGGAAAATTGCACAAGTGAAAAAGAACCAAATTTTTATAAGATTATCAAGCCTTTCTTTAGTAACAAAGGAGCTCGGTCTTCAAACGATATTCAGTTGCTGGAGAATAATGATATAGTTGTAGAACCCAAAGCTGTCTCAGACATTATGAATACTTTCTACACAAATTCTGCGGCAGATATTGGTGAAAATCCATGTTCAGACGTGTTGTCATTGCCCAATGAGGACTTTGTCGCATACAGCAGTGAGAAATATAGATATCACCCCAGTATTGAAAAGATAGCTGAGCAAAAATCTACAGCAGAAATGTTTCAAATGAAACCAGTTGAAGAAAAATCTGTTTTCAAGCTGCTTTCCGGCATTCCTTCCGGAAAAGCTACTGGCTATGATTTTGTCCCAGGTAAAATAGTTAAATGTGCTGCTCCCTTCATAACGCCAGTGGTCACAAACCTTGTAAATAATTCTATAAAACAGTGTCAATTCCCTACTCAGTGTAAACTTGCGGAAGTAACACCAGTGTCGAAAGGTGACGATATCCTGAGTAAAAATAACTATAGACCAGTCAGCGTGTTAGCCTGTATATCTAACGTATTTGAGCGCTGTTACAATGACCAACTTGTTGTTTTTAGCAACTCAATGTTATCTCCAATAATGAGCGCATATCGTGAGGGATACAGCTGCCAACATACTCTTTTAAGATTGACTGAAGTCTGGAGAAATGCCCTGGACAAGGGTGCGGCCGTGGGCGCGCTTACAATGGATTCGTCCAAGGCATTTGATAGCCTCCCCCACGACTTACTCATAGCAAAGTTACTAGCATATGGTATGTCCAATGATAGTGCTGTTTTATTTAGCAGCTAATTGAGAGGCAGATCTCAACGTGTTAAGATTGGACCAATCCGAAGTGATTGGGGCACGGTATTTAAGGGCGTCCCCCAAGGCTCAGTTTTGGGCCCCGTATTATTTAATATCTTTCGGAACGACATAGTCTATTTTATAAAACAGTCGTTATTGGCAAATTTTGCTGAGGATAATACACTTGTTGCTTGGGCTCAAACGCTCACCATTGTAAATCAGATATTGAAAGAGGACAGCGAAATTGCAATTCGGTGGTTCCTCAATAATCAAATGAAGGCCAATCCTGAAAAATTCCATCACTTATACGCAGGAAAACCGTCAACAAATATTGATCAAACGGCGAACAATTATTTTCAAATTTCGACAAACGTCATTCCTTCGGAAGACCAGGTTAAGTTATTAGGAATCTGTATAGACAAAAATCTTGACTTTAAAAAGCAAGTTGCTGACGTTTGTCGAAATTACAAGCGTCTAGTCCGTCATTCATAATCCAGCCGTCGTCCATTAGAGAATATCCGCGTCCATAATCCAAAGACCTATTCCATTTCCATATAACAGTATTAGCACCAAATTCAAAAAGACAAAAGTCCGGTCGCCAAATAAACCCATTGAGAAGAATATCTCCGTATTTAAATTTTAATACAAAACTCACTGCTTTTCGCTGTTTCGTTCATTCTCATTTAAATTATTCCCCCTTGATATGGCTTGGAAATTCGAAAACACAAATGCACAAAATCGAAAAACTCCTTGAAAGAGCCTTGCGAATTGTCTTCGACGATTATAAATCAAGTTATAACTTTTTGTTAGATATGGCCAATACTCCCTCGATGAGTAAAATGTATGAGACCTGTCTGTTAAAGGAGATGTATAAATCTTTAAACAACCTAAATCCGCCATATATCCGTGATCTTTTCACAAAACGAAAATCTCCCTATCTGCTGTGAGGTGTCGATATACTCGATGTGCCATCTGTAAAAACTACCAGATATGGCTTGAACTCCTTTACATACAAGGGAACAAAGGCATGGAACGCCTTATCGGACAGCCAGCGAAAGGCACACTCCCTTTCCGCATTTTTAAAGCTTATTTAAATCTACATTTGTTATTCTTATTTTATTTTTATTTTTTATTTCTTTTATTTATATAAAGCCACCATAAGTTTATTTCTTCTGGTGTCTTATGCTTTTATTATAATTAGGCTTATATGAAACGTCGAAGGCATGATGCTTCGCGTATGTGCTACTTGTATATATGTATTTTTAATATTAATGTTAAAATTTTAATTATGGTCGTCGATTATACTAGTCCCTGGTGGACTAATGTTGTATTGTTCTCAATATCGACGTTAAATAAAATTATCTTATCTTATCTTATATCTTACCAAATATGATATATCACCGCGGACAGACAGACAGACAGAGAGACAGACAAAAGAAATACATCATATAAAAACAACAACAACGAGTTTTCCAAATGTTATAAAGGACTTTCAAACGATATTCCAATGATATGTTCACAATTCTAAACCCTATGCTCTTATGCCTCCTTCCCGCTTAATTTGCCAAATAAACTGGAAAATTTATATTTTCTACCAATTGCTTTTTTTAATTTTTTATTCAGTATTAGCCACAGACATTTGATCCGCGAAACTATCTAAAGTGATGGATTGGGGGGTGAAGACTTTATCGAACGGTCTGAGAGACATAATGGCACTATTTGCAATATTCAAGTGATATATTTTCGTAGTGAAGTTATTAATCCATATAGACATTAGTTCCGCTGTTTGATGTTTGGAGCGTTGTTTTGAATCATGTATATTCTGAGCGCCTAGGCCATGTGTGATACATTTTGCATCATGTAATTGCTGGTCCCCAGTTATGACGACAATCGACAACATGTTCGTTACCGCTTGCTCAAAGTGACGGAGTAACCTTCACAGTGGAATTGCGACATTAGCTGGCAAGCTGACAAGTGCTAATGACACAATTGCCCCTATGGCGACAATCGAGTCGCTGCTGCAAAGCAGAACGATATGCTTCAATTCGGATAAGATAATAATGAGCAAGCGTCATCTCCGACATTCAGTATTCAGCCGTAGTCCATAAAAGAATTTCCGCGTCAATAATGGGAACAATTCCAAATTAAAATAAATTCCTGAAATAAAAATAAAAAACAAGAGAGAAGCGGTCAACAGTTTTCAATGATGGCAACAAGACATGCTAATGTTCTACACATAAAATTTTAATCACTGATCAGTAATCTATATCCAAATGAATTACAAGTCGTTTCCATAGTATTATGTTAGTTTCGTTGATTGTGACTGGTCATTTGAACACCATGGAGATATGAAACACGTCATATTTAAACGGCCCATATCCTCAGTATAGCCCGGTCGGGACTCGACCAATATTCTGCACTAGAATCTTTGCTATACTAAGATAGTGTAATCCCAAAATAACGAGAATACTGTTACACGATCACTTTCTCAATGACAAAAAATATCTTCCCATGTATTCAGCTATGGGAATTGTGTCATTACGACATATTTTATCTAATACCGATCAAACCTGTGCTAGCGGCCGTGTGGTCATGTTATTGAAGATGTCCACATGAACAACTACAATAAAAGCGTGGTTGAAATACTAATCATCATGGGAATCATTTTTTATTCTTGTGATGTTTTTAAATATGAACCTATGGGGCCACATAAGTTTTTATCGAAAATCCCCCGGTTAACTCTTGGATGGGTGACCGAGTGCTGTACTTTTTGGGCTGATCAGTGTCCAGGATAATAGAAACTGGGGCACTATAATGGCACATGTAGGCACCGTCATGTTATGACTGAAACATTGTTTAAAACGATGTTAAATCCTACTCACTCACTCACTCACTCACTCACTCTCTCACTCATTTTTATATCGAGATCCTATTTGTATGTCTCCCTTAGATGTGCACAGTCTGGTGGATATCAATTTACGCCAGTATGAGAATTTAAATATTCCTGTTGAAAAGCTATTTATACGCAGGGTGGTGAAAAACGTAAGATCACATACTCGTCCTAGGTTTCAATTTAGAGAAGCAATTGAGCGTGAAGCTGAGGCTGTAAGATAATTAATATGATTTCAGGATAACACTATTTGAACACTTCCGTCTCGATCAGTCCGATGTAGTCTCAACATTGATTTTAAATAAGCACTCATACACAAGCTTACGGGAGAGATTTCTAGTCAAATCTTGTTGAGGCCATAACAAAAGATTAGCGAAAGATGTCTTGTGATTATGTTCATTCCTGGAGGGAATAATACCGAGGAGCTATCGCACAGAATGTCCTAACTGAACTTTTGAACTTCATCAATAGCAGGTACCATCATCATCTACTCGACACTGACTGGTGACTGAGTATATTGTTGATCAGTCTCTAGAACGTGACAAGTACCGCATCGTCCTTGAACACAGCCATGTCTCCGTTTTACACGCAACTAATTAGGTCGAGAGTACGGTTTTGGAACGACCATGGGCTTCAGGGTGTAATTAGGTTCAACAAGACCAATCCGACGCAAATATTTCCGGTGTATTAATGAGAAAGAAACCTCCATAATGCGCCAGATTTTTGTGAATCGCTGATTTTTCTGCATGGGTAACCTCGTTTCTCTCGTGGGTACAAACTCTTGGAAGAAAAACACGATGCTGACTATTAAAGCATGCCAATCTTACACATGACGGCAATGGCCTCCAGCCATCCGCCAGTAACCAGCTGATCTAGACATATCTCATTTAATAGAGAAGATTCGAACGATAATGGACAGCAGACCACACAAACATATTTTGAAAACTAGAAACGAGTGTCGTCTCACTTTTTTACTCTTTCGAGATTTGTCTTCCATATAGATTAGATGCCCCAAATCTTATAGAATCATGCTGAGTTTGCGGAACGACATGATGTATAAAAAAACTCGAAAAACATTAAATGGCTCCAATTTGGGAAAACGATTGATTCGCGATGGGCGACAGACAGATTCGGACAAATCGTACATAGATAATCAAATAAAAAGCAGATCGCAGAAGAGAGGCAGTGTATTATAAGAACTGTACATTTCATATTTTTCTCCCGCCTGTTTTCCTCAAAAATATTGATGGTATCTGTCTTTCAAAGCGTTTGCTTATATGCATAAATATATGTATGCATGCTTGGAGATTGTTGTTAATATTGTCTGGTGAATTAGGTATTTGGTATATGGACGATGGCTGGTAAATTCTCCATGGACGATGGCTGGTAAATTCTCCATGGACGATGGCTGGTAAATTCTCCATGGACGATGGCTGGTAAATTCTCCATGGACGATGGCTGGTTACTGAATGTCGAATCTGACGCTAGTATTGAGATACATTTCGATGAATGAATACTTGATTGTAAGAATATCCTGTTCACTTCACCAAGAACTGTTGACTGCTACTCACAGCCAGAAAAAAGGTGATAGCTACCACCCCAATAAGATGACAGAAGCACATAAAAAAAGTGATCAGCTAGAGCCATCACCTTATTCCGCCATCACCTTTAAAGAGTGATAAGCAATGAGTGCACAATTTAGGCCATCACCTTTACACCTTTGAATCGACTATTAAGATGTGATGGCCAGGTATCACCACCTCGAGAAGGTAACCGGCCGTCACCTATTTGCTGACTGAGTCCACTTGCGAAAATTAGTTTTAGATCATTTATATTTAAATTTTGAACCTGTTGTTCTTGTGCTAACATGGTGGACCGAATACGGTATTTCGATTATGGACGTAATACGGTATTTCGATTATGGTCGCGATACGGTGTTATATGGATCGTACAAGTGTCATGGAAACATGTAGAAGAAACACATTCGAGAAGGAATCGTGTTGTTTTTTTCCAGTAAATGAAGATATTTGTTGATATGTTAAAAGGCCATGACCATGACGGTAGTGACATTTCAAATGATAACTATGATCTAACACGGAAGATAACCTTTTCCCCCGTGACATTGCTTAACGCCTTGTTCTCGATGGCACCCGTTTGTCGATTGTAAGAAGAGGCTAATCTTGAAGTACATTGTAGATCGTGACAAGAACTGTTCAAATCGATAAATCTGACAGCCCGAATCGACAATCCTTGAACATTTTTATTTCTGTAATATACTTTCCAATCAGAGATATTACAATGATGCATCAGAATCAGAAATAATGGAAAAAGTCATAATATCGCACAATTATGACAACTGAAAAGAGAACATTTGGTGAAATGTCAGGCTTTGAACATGTTGAATTGGTAGTATTCCGTTAAACAGGGAATCTTTCCTTGCCGATCGTGATCCTATATTAATTAAAGAATGACCCATTTGATATTAGTTTAAACGATCATTCGAATTATTTAGATAATTGAACTCCGTCAATGAACTTAGTGCTATAGCTTCAAGTAAGCGATTAAGTGTAATAATGGTAGTAACAAAACACGTGGATATAAGAAAATATATCATCATACGAGCAAGGTTTCGCATTAATTATGTAAATGAACATTCTTTTCGAAAGAAGATTGTGACATATACATGAGAGTGATGCTCTGTGCTTTAAGAGTGACGCGTTTTATTCAGTATTAACGAAGGGTGGGTACGTACAAGACCATTTATACGGCCAAGCGCTATTTAAAAATATTTCAAGAGTAATGGGCGTTCTCCAAGATTGTGGTCGTAAACAGCACAGCAGCGATCGCAGTTGTTCTCCTGTATCGATCACACGAACTGAAGCGTTTTTATAATAGTAGCCTGATATCGAACGAAGCTCAACAATTACCTTCAGCTTCTCTGATTTGGGCGATTCACTTTAAAAAAAATAATCGATTAGTGAGTGGCTTCTTTGGCGCAGAGCATCAGGTAGAATGTCTGTGATACAGACATGGACGAACTAATAAAGTGGAAATCTCATCGGGGAAACTGACCTATCGGGAGAGTTTCTCTTTCGCTGCTTTTAAAAGTAAATCATTCGTGCATGTGTCGAGTCATGAGATATCAAAGACAAAGGTAGAGGATTCTCAGAAGCGTTAATCGTTGTCTTGACAGGGTTTTTACTTTCAAAGATAGTTTAGTACGATTGATTGATGGATCCACTTTGGCAAACGTGGTTGTCAATATCAACATTATCATTTCATACATACGTAAATCCAAACTTTGATATGCCATATCTCGGTAATCGTAGTATTTCATGGAAGTAACATAATTCTTAACATAAGTTGGAAGTATATATTCAACGTGAAGATTACCGATAGACCGTTTGGTACTCCTTTCAATAGATTCGTTCTTGCAAGTAAATGGTTTTACATATTTAAACCAATTTGGTGCTAATGGGTGTAGCGGAATGCATTTAATATATTCATTGACTCTTTAAGTGGCCATCGGCGAAATTATGGGTGTTCTTCGTGACACCCGGGATTCAATGATGTCACAATGACGTCTCAGATCAGCACGACCCAGCCCGATTACGTTCATCCATTGATTAGTTGTCTCATGATACTATGGCATTCATTCCCTAGATATTGTTCTCTCTGTACACGAAGAAGCCGGAGGTGGATTGTCAATTCTATGAACTGATTGAAAAATGGACGTAAATTGGACACCTATTACGCGACATCATATATAAAACTGTTATGATAATAATCAACCCTGGTTAGATGGACTATCGAAAATCTAACAACTGGCGGTGATATACAAACAGGACAGTGTAAATATGATACGAAATGCACCGATATGCAGATATTCGAATACATTCTACCCAAAATCATCCCGAAGGATCAGAAGGGATTCCCGTGCCTCCTGCATCGCAGACAGACTTTTTTATAGCTGCGGACAGCCTGTACTGGAATGACTGCGCGGTCTCTAAAACCGGCTAGTTAAGCGGAACACAAGATACAAATATCTTGTCTGTGGAGGCCATTATGCCCTCCCCCCCCATACCAAACTTTCTCTCCGAAACGATAACAAAGAATGAAAGCTGACCCTCCAGTTTAACACATTGGGGTCATTTTGCGTACATGTAACCCCCCTAGTAGAGGATCATGGGCAAATTCAAGATGTCGGCCACGTGGGGTATCAGAAAAGTGATGTTTTTGTCAGTTGTCTTCGAGGAAAATTGGGCAAACACTATTTTATTTCACATCAGACTATTATTTACTAATTTATCATGTAGTTTTTCGCAACGAAAACACAAAAATAAAAAACCGAAAAATCTGACCGAAAAATCTGACCGAAAAATCCAGCTTAAGGAGTAAGAAAATATACAAGTCCCCAAAAAATAGACAGGTTCCAAAAAGTCCAGGCCAGATAGGGTAAGAAAAACTCAACTCAACTAATACCGTCTTAAATAATTACATTGAAATTATGATTCCATTGAAAATCGATCTATTACATCGAAAATTTCAGTTAATTTGAATCTGTTAGATAGATTGTTCTGTATACATTAGATTTATTGGCTTCATTTTCAATCTAATAAATTCCAACCGCACCGAAATGGATAAGTCCTGTGATCGTCAGGTGTGAGAAACAGCTCATAGAATTGGAACTCTAGGATCTTATTCTGCCATTACCAAGAAACTTGGTATCAAGTCAATTTAAAGTATAGAGTCGTTGAGCCAGTTGCTCATTATCCACTGCAGTCATTGGACAAGGTCGATGTTAAATGTGTACGACAGGGTTCAATATTCATGTTCCAGTGACTTGACTTCTTTTATTCAAAGACTCTCGACCTAGTGGATAATAATCTTCAAGTCTTCGTCGGTATACTATAAGGCACGCAACATATGACTGCGGTCTTCATCTTAGGGTACCCTCGACCAATCTCAAGGCTTCACTGCCTTAGTCTGTGAAGTTCTCGTCTTCGTTACATTTTCAACGCAGCTTATTCGATGGCTACAGTATTAGACATATCCGAAACCCATGATACACTGTTCTACAGGGTAAACTCGGGTCAACTCAAGTGATATTTCATCATGTTTATTGCGAAGTATCACAAATATGACAATCATATTTTGATGTGATAGATTAACAAGTAATGCTGCAGTAATTTAGTTTGTGGATTTGGAAACGGGGAATCAAGATGGATGCTCTGTCTGGGTCTCTAGGTTATGTGTGTCTGAGGAAGATGGATGCTCTGTCTGGGTCTCTAGGTTATGTGTGTCTGAGGGAGATGGATGCTCTGTCTGGGTCTCTAGGTTATGTGTGTCTGAGGAAGATGGATGCTCTGTCTGGGTCTCTAGGTTATGTGTGTCTGAGGGAGATTTTCGGGTGGTTTTGATAGATAGAGATGTGATCAATAATGGCGCCTCTTAACCCTGTTCTAATACATGATCGTCTCTAGCATTCATCAATTCTATTTCTGTATTTCAAGACCACATTTATAGTGATTGATCTGAAGAATGTTTCCATCTCTTGCCTTTGTCAAGATGATCTAATGTTTGAGTTCGTACTAATAACATAACTCACTTAGACGATAACAGCTCACATTAATGTCTCTTAGTTTGATGCCAAACGTGCCATCGCTTTTGTAAATGCTATAATTGACCGAAGAAGAGTGTAGTTTAAAGGTTCTTGGTCAAGGGTTTTCCACATCAAGTTGACTGCTAGCAGAGTTGTAAGTGGGTGATTACTACGATCCATAAGATAATATTAGGTTCTCGAACAATGGCATAGTGAAATTCAACCGTAAGAATCATCTTCAGTGTTAAAGAAAACCCAACCGTCTCAACTTCCTATACCACGTTCCATTCGCGCGTTTTTATTTTGCAGTGATCACGAAATTATTTGAGAGCGGTTGGGCATGCTGGACAGCATTCACATTCTGTTCTATGGATTTGGCATCTGACTGATTCGATTTGAAACAAATGAAAACAAGAAGAGCGCCTGTAATATTTAAATTAGATTGATATATTGCCATTTCAACAACGCTTCCTACGATAGGTTATCACAGTGGTCAAATCAACGCATTGCCTATTATATAAAGTTGGAAAGCATATGCCGAGAAAATATTTATGCCAAACCAGCTACTAACTTAAGCCGGTGTCTAAATGGTCTTCCAGTCCAGGAAAATTGTTCAATTTAGTTGTTTTGTTACTAGGGGTGGTAGAATAAATCTGCAAGAACAACGCGATGTCGCTTTTGAGAGTGGATCGGATTACCCAGTGGTCTAAACGAGACTGTCCGTGGCTATAACTCAATAAAATTGGGAGACGGAATCAGTATTTTTGTATAGCGTTCTTAATTCAGCGAAATATCACAATTTCTTTATCGATAAAGTGCTGATTATTGTTAAAAATTTCTTTACATTGTTTTGTTCACTGAATTTCACATTTATATCATGTTACGATGAATACCAAAATTATCAAAAAGCTAAAACGGTCTATGAGGTCCTGATGGGGAATTGTAGCATGAATAGTTCAGAAATCCCACAATATACGTGTTTGGTCGGCATGTGTGCGTTTGTATCAAGCTCTGCCGCAAGACATTTCTAATTGTGTAAATCTACCAGGCCCGGGCGGGGGTGAGGGGGCATTATTTCCCCCCCCCCCCCCCTACTAAACTTTCTATCCTATCTCCGAGACGATAAAAACTTGTTGAGAGCTGACACTCCGTGATGTTACCGAAAAATCGAAATACCTCGAAATACCTTCTGTCAGTCATATATGTTTATTAAGAACCCATTTTATGTCGCCTTCGGATGAGCATTGCAAGGTTTTATTAATTGGCGTCGGTGCACGAGAACTTATCAAGTTAATTCTTGGGAACATTAGAAAAAAACCCTGTTATAAGGCTATTTGGTCGTATGGTAGAATGCAGAGTGCGACCACTCTTATTCTAGTTTTCAATTTGGATAAGCACTTTAGTGTGAGGCCGAGATTGTGAGATTGATAATGTGGTTTCAGGATAAAAATATAGTTCGGCAAACCTGTCTCTATAAGTCTCCGATGCAGTCGCAATATGTACTGAAAATAAGTGCCCCATCGATAATCGTTGGATTTCTATATTTCGCCTCAGACTTCCAACCAAATCCAGTTAAGATCATAAGGAAAGTTCATAGAAACATATATGTTGTGATTACGTTCATCCTTGATGCAACGCTTCATTTTTGTGCAAACAAATATCTGGAGTATATTAGGTCGTACAGAGTTGTTCCAATATATAATATGTGAAAGTAGTTTATACCAGATCAGCTGCTGTAAATTTAATTCGTTCCACCATCCATCAGTCACTTTGGTCTATTTCAAATGAAGAAGCGGTCAATTCTCCATTTCGCCGCTAGATGGCAGTAAGGCTCTGTATACATCCCTTACTGCCCTCTACATTTAATCTGACTTGAGTAATAACGTGAAGCCTGGAGGCTAGGTTGCAACTAAATCGACTGGTCAGAAATACCACACACAGACCAATATATATCTATATCCTAACAATTCTCACAACCATTTACTTTTATTTTCATATCACCTCTCCAGCATGTCACTCCATAAAATCCACTGCAATTAAACACAACATTAAAAGGGTGGTGGAAAACGAAGCCGGAGTACTGACAAGAAATCATATGATCCCACAGACAAATATACTGACTGCATATATCGAAAACATTACAAGAACCAAAAGTGATCCTTGTGATGGTTCGTATTCCAGCCACGCTTTAATTGCAGTTGTTCATGTGGACATATTGAATTGACATGACCACACGGCCTCAGCGGTACACTCTTAAAACGCAAATGTTACATTTAACATCTAGAGGGTTGGAGGAGGGAAAGCATTTAGAAAGTGTTGTTTCACCACTTTTAAGTGTTGGCTGCAACAGCTTAAAATGTTGCATTTAACACTTAAAAGTGGTGAATACAACACTTTCTAAAAGCTTTCCCTCCTCCAACCCTCTAGATTTTAAATCTAACATTTGCGTTTTGAGAGTGTATTAGATACAAATATTTCAGAGCCATGATGTAATAGCCCTATCAAGTCTGTTGGAAAATGATGAACTATGTGACCGCCAGATAGTGTATAAACGGAGTATTTATTGAATGCAAGTTCGTATTCAGAACAAATAAATGTGAGGTCCGACGCGGGACACAGTATGCAAATTCATACTCGATAACTCATCGAATTATTCATTTCTAACACCTGAACCCGATAACCAGTATTTATGTCCAATTAATTTAGGAGGACACTTTTTGGTTCTTACCAGCCAGCTTCCATTTTGGCAGTTTAGGTCTGAGGTCCACTATCACTGTTATTCATGCTGGAAGCATTCTGTTTTCGCAAGTTTTGCAGCGGTAGATCGTCCATATCTGCCCAAATTTATTACACTATTGTCCTGTAAGTATTAATATGCCATCGTTATTTCCGAGATGAAGATGTAGAGGACCTCAGAACATGGCTCGCATGGCCAACGTCCACTAGGGGATTTAGTATCCCTAGCGCCAAGAACTGATATTCCAAAATAAATAAAATCCAAGGCTGATTATAAAGTAATCAGCAAAGTCTGGCTATTGTATAATTACAATAATAATAATGAGACCTGTGTGTAATGTTCCTCAATCGCTCTTCTCCATCCCAAGATAAATGTGTATATATGTACATTGTTCGAACAGATAATCTTGATCGACGGGTTCACTGAATACACGCATGGCCCATTTTCACCTGTAGACGTACCCCCGCCCTCTAGGTAATATTGTGAAACCCACGAAAACAACATCAACATGGTAGGCCTACATCATTTGTAGATCTTGCAGTAAAACCGTTCGACCCTTGCTTTCCTTGTTAACCACCCATCAACGGCTCCGTCTTTCACCGCTCGGGTGCTTCATATATCAGCCTTGGTATAACAACATCCGAACAGCGGCCACAACGGCGACAAATGAACATCTAACACTAAGTCACCATGGCGTTACTAAAATAAACCACTACGACTTAACAAATAGCAACCACCACGGATTATGCGATCATAACCACCATGGTCAACAAACTTATCCAGAAATCATGCATTAATAAACGTTTACAGTTGTCCTAAATGTAATCAATATACGGAGCGCTTCTCACCGACATCCGCTCTATAGTCAGAGTTCATAGATGGGCACAAATCGTCACAATACACAATCCACATGTCGACTGCCTTATGTTATGGAATTTGTGTCTAAAACGCATATTTGCTTGATTGATTGATAATGGGGTTTATCCGAACAGCCACGACAAGATTGACAATCTGGAAATGTTATCACAATCTAAATGTATGGCTTAGCGTAAATGGCTGGGCTATTTGGTATTTTATGCAAGATAATACGGTGAGCCGCTGGGGGATATGATGGAATATGAAGGCAAACACATTGGGGTAAAATTCAATTGCTTTGTTAGAAAATTTGTATTCAAGTGTTGAATGAAAATGCGGAAATGGCATTTTCAGTTATAATTGTACGATTTGTTATTGAAGCTAAATCTTGTTTACCTTAACATTGATTGGTGAGGTGTTCTCTCTGTGGCTCGTTTGTCCATTGTGGAATTATACGAAACCTATATATCGTGACAAAAATATCACAATCGATAAAGCTGACAAGCCAAAAGACAAAAAAAAACACTACGTAGATTTTATCTTTATGATATTTTTTTTCCAGACAGGAATACTCATATAATAACTCAGAAGCAGAAAGCATTAACTCTATCTGGCCTTGGCTTTTTGAGACCCCTTAAATATTTCTCTTACCCCTTGAGCTAGGGCGCTGAAACTTACCACACTATACCCTTGTGTCACGCTCCACCAGTAAATGTAAAAAATCCAAGATGGCCGCTCAAAACAGGCATTTGTAGTCGATTATTCGGCCAGATTTTTCGAATTTTTTATTTATGTGTTTTCTTTGTAAAACTGTATGATAAATTAGTAAATAATAGTCTGATGTGACATAAAATAGATTTTGTCCAATTTTCTTCGAAGAAAAGCCGGAATTTTGAAGAAAAATAACGGAATCAACACCTTTCTGGTACCCCACATGGCCGCCATCTTCAATTTTCCCCATGATTCTCTACTCGTGAGGTTATGCAAATAGGCTCAAAATGACCCCAATATGAAAAGTCGCGGAGGGTCAGCTATCATTTTTCCCCCGTTCCAGAGATAGGAAAGAAAGTTTGGTAGGGTGGGGGGGCATAATGATGGCCCCCCACCAGGCCAGATAGGGTTAAGGGAAGCCATATCACAGTCATGACAAGAGAAGTTGATAATATTTAGACAAACGACAAGCCTTGGCAGTTTAAAGCTCTAGGGGGAATAAATGGTTTCCACACCAGCGTCACGTGGAGTTAATGTCAATTACTTTTTCCATTAGTTAGACAATTTATAGCAATATAATTCTGTTTCATATCACAGATTCGCACATTTTTTTGTTACTGTTTCAAGATCCTATGGGAAGTAGTGCTATTTACTACATGTACACGTCTCCCATACTGCCAGATGTTACCCATCTTGATATACTGCTTGCTATGATTATTTTTTTCAGTAAAGATCATGTTATTTTTTCCAAAGATTTTAATAAAACTCGTTTTACGCTTAACTTGTCGTTCTTTGTTGTATCACATGACGATAACGCACACATACTTAGCTGTGGTAATCAACGTCCATGCAAGGATAAACTGACAACGATCTGGCATTCCCAAACTAGGACTGATAGGACAAGTGAGAACATCGTTTGGCATTTTAAAAATGTAATCCACCTAACACATTTGTAATTTTCTAAAGTGAAGATGGCTAGTCTATATATTGACTTCGCCGATTTGATAGTTGAGATTGAAAATTGAACAATGGAGAACAAATTTGTGTTGTAAATAGACGCAATGTGTTTGCCAAGATGACGGAAAATGGGCCCATTTAAAAAGAAAAACTGATTTCCGATTCGGAAAGTTACCAATTTTCGAGAATTATTACATCTTTGATTACATCTTTGATAACATCGTTGGTTACCTCCTCAGGCAGATGAAATACTTTGTTTCTGATCAGCACGAGCCTCGTTCTACGCAACACTTATGTTCGCAAATTTTTCGGCAAAGTTTTCTCCCTTGACCAAGGCTAGAGCAATCAACCTTGATTTTGTCTAAATGCTCTGTTGAGTCTCGGAAACGGCTGTTAGGTGATAAGATAGTCTCTGTTATTTAATGTATCGGATGCGGGACGTGAATACTATGATTTAAAATATGTAACTGTCATAAGCTGGGGCTCTTCAAGAATTCAAAAAGCACACACAACAAAGATGAACCACTTCACTACCAGCTCCAGTGGTTCTTTACCAGAATTTGAATACTTGTATACAAATTACAAGTGTATACAAATTGGGCAACATAGATTCTTCTGTTTCTCGAAATGTGTGTCCTGTGCCCATGTGGATTTTGTGCTAACAGATCTTGCGGATATCCACAGCGAACGACGCTTGGCTAGTGCATTTCGGGTCTGGCGCCTATATGAATGGATTCAGGGTAACGTGCTGTATTCAATATTGCTGGTGGGGATTGTGAATGATCAGTTTAGTTACCTAAAAAGGCGTTCACAGATAATGATTGATCACTGCGATCTGTTGCACTGTTCACACGCAATGGAGTATCTTGATACCACCGATAGAGCCTGTTGGCGAACAGAGCAAAACAATAGGACAGTCCCGAAATGAAAATCTTTAGCCGTGAAAGGCGCAAAACAACATTGCTCACGTGACGTCGGGCCAGAATTATAGGTACCAGGCAATGCTTTAACAAAGGCAATGTGCTGGCTTTCAAAATACTGAAAATTCAAACAACCTTGAAGATGTATTTGTCGCATAGCCAAATAGGGATTTGCAAGCAGAAGGCATCGTCAAAACTAGTTTGTTCCCTAACCCCAGCGTAACGTCACGTTGGCAGTGACTTTCACGCCATTTGCGGCTAAAGAGTTCGATCTCGGGACTGTCTTTTCTCAATTGCAATAACATCCCGAGATTATCAAGCTGAAGTCGAATATAGCCAGATCACATTTGGAAAATGTATTGTGTTAAAATAATTGATTAATGAGTAGCTTTCTCGGCGTGTAGCATGGGACCGAAAGTCTGTCGTACCGGAAGAATGAGACTGAAATGATAGAAATGTTACCCGATGACAGAGCTTTCAGGAGATTATCTATTGATCTCTCTCGATGTGAATCAACTATGTTGTTTACAAGTCAGAAAATACTATATTAAAAAAAACTAGAGGATATTTTAAGGCTTCTGCCACGTATATTCTTAGCAATTATATTGAAATTGGTAGCGGTCCAACATCCTGCCCCCTCTTCCATCCTGTTGAATACTGATCGGTACCTAACTCATTTGATGCACAAATACCCTTGCTGCACTACTTACAGCTTGCTGCCAGGAAAAAATCACACAGTGCATTGCCAAAACATCCTATACGCTTCTGCCGTATGCTGCCGGTGCTCCTGATCATTGTGGTCTCGCAGTGGTCTTGATCATTGAATTTGAGAATTTTGATATGAAAGTGTTTGATGGGAGAGTCTTGCTAAATTAGATTCTAGCTATAGACTACCTTGAATACACATATTCGAGTAGCGACATACATGCGTTCAGAATGAATTTAAACTAGGGTGTATCGATCCTTTCCTTCTATGAACATGTTCAACTGGATATCAAGGCTTGGCCATATATCTAGTTCCAGATTGTTGTTGTCAAGTTGGAGATGTCGAATATTACATTATATCTGGTGAATAATGGCTGCCCATAATGCTGTTTCAATACACGCAACTTCCTGTGTCATTCATGCACTTCTGTTTGTGTGCTTTTTAGTCACACATTTATATTATAGGCCTGAATGATGATGATTTATATAGATGTAGTGCTTCATTCCTGGACTTCCCTTCGTTAATCGCGACAGTGCCTTTGTTTACGGCAGCCGTGCACTTATATGTTTTATGTTTATGGGGTTACCGAGGACCCGCGCATTATGGAGCAGAGAACAAGCTCCGAACCGGTGTACTGAACCTGTCCAAGATAACTAAATTTTGTGAAGACTGAAATAAACAACCAAAGGATAACAGTATTTTCGTTATTTTGAGATTAAAATATCTTAGTATAGCACAGATTCTAGTGCAGATCGCTGACATATAGTGCTGGCGATTAGGTGCCTAAGTCTGGAGGTCGCTGATCCCGCTCGGGACTCGACCAATTTTCTGCACTAGTATCTGTGCTAAGATAGTGTAATCCCAAAATAAGGAAAATTCTGTTATACGATCACTTTCTAAATGACAAAAAATATCATTGACATAGTGCTACTTCCGGACGCAATATTTCATATATATCAAATTCATTTAATATCATATTTGGTTTAGATATCGAATTATCAACTATCTACTTTTCGGGCACGTGGATGACATTTTGGTAACAACAAAATTGACCTATTTTTCGTCAGGAACCTTTTTTTGTTACTAACGTTACCTTTTTCCAACTACGTTACTATGTTTCACGAATTCACAGAGTTCAATTTTCAATGAGAACAAATTTGTCCAATAACGCCGTTAGCTTGATTTACTGCCCATACGGATGTACACATGTGACGCCCCCGCTCAAAAGAAATCATACATATAGCCATTTGTGTCGTCTGAGGTGAAGTCAGAGTTAATTCCCTTGGGCTTCCACTCTTTCGGTGCAGCAAAATTGGTTTGCACTAAAAACAGAGAAAATGATGTATCAAAATGGAATCTACCTCAGTCGGTAGCCACGGTTCGATCTTACAGCACTATACGACTACTCTGAAACAGCTAATATGACCTACCACATACTGCAGAGCCGTTATCTATTTGGATTGAACCGAACGTACGTGAGTCATTGAATGAGTTTGTGGGTCAGCTATGTCGAGTATAAGAACGTTACAGATTCAAAAATATACTGGCTTTGGGTGTTTTTATTACAAGTTCACACTTTCAGTGATGAACTATGGTGTTCAAAATTGATGACTGATGCAAAAACATTGATTTCGATTGCACAAGTAAAATTCTTATCTGATTGAAGAAGCTGTACCATGGACATACAGCAAGCAAAACCACTCGAGAAAAATATCGTCCAGATATTTAAAAACTTTGGTGTTGACAAGATGTGGATACTAATAAACTTCAAATGTCTAGTCAAAGCACTTGATGCAAACAGATACAGGACCTCATATGAGCCGGCTTAGTTAAGGGGGACTGAACAGCAAGCATGGGAAATGGGGTATTTTCTTAAATCAACAGAATATTTATCATTTAATTAAATAGTTCGATAACTGACGCTTTCTTATGCATACAGTTCACATATTCAATTTTGGAACTATGCAGGTTGACATAACTTTAAACGCAGGTCGTTTCAAGTCGTTTTCAATCTCCTTGAAAATGCCAGCTTTTGTAGTTTTTGTCGTTATGGGGTGATTTCACGCGATGTGCCTTTCACAGAAATCGAACAATTGGATGTATAGTCAAATGAAAATTTTCTGAATGTTACAGATGTACTTCATTAAAAATCACTCGCGTTTCACACAAGAAAAAAAAACATTCTCTCACATTGTGGATAAGAGGAAATTTTCCTCTTTTTGGCTCATTTTCATGTCAGAAAGCCCCGCCCCTCTGTTGACAAAATATGAAAAGTGAATCAGGAATAGCTGACGTGCACCTCACCATAAATGCGGACATTTAATTACCTCAATATAAATACGGACATTTAATTATCTCGCTATAAATACGAACATTTAATTACCTCACTATAAATACGAACATTTGTTCCGATTCTACCCCATTTTTGTAACTGTAACATCTTCTTTTGAGCACAACAGCTGAAAAATATCATAATTTGTCATAAGCTTGAATGGATAACCGTTCATTACCCGCTAATTGATAATACATGTCTTCTTTTTATCATCGATATATTAATGTTAAAAACCAGAAAGGTTTCATTTCAGGTCAAAGATATAGAATAACGTCATACGAGGTTTGATATGTGTTGATGGCTTTGCTTGAATAGCATTAAGTTTGGCAACACTACATACCAAAAGAATATTTGTATATAGTGTACCTATTTTGGAAGACGTATATCAGTTCTCTTATGAATACGACTATATGAAGAAATTACGCGACTGATCAATCCAATGCTCGTTCCATTTTCATTCATCAAAACTCTATCTAAACGAAACGTGTACCTTCTTATAATCCACACATACATTTACCTTCAATGCATTTGAGGGAAATTACAGACAGTCTAAGTGGAGCATCATATTTGGACCTACAACTCCATAAAGATGAAAGGGAATTTCTCATAATACGCATAATACTTCAAGATCCTCATGGTACTCATATGAACAGTCACAATCAAAGCGTGGCTGAGATACATCATTCTTTAGATGACGACTTTACAACGAATTATGGATTAAGAATACTGATCAGCGATACGGATTTGATATTTTTGGAACATCATGATGTCTTACCGGCATCACTGAAAACTGTTGACCGCTTCTCTCTTGCAGGAAATTTGGTGCTAATACTGTTATATGGAATATGGAATAGGTCTTTGGATTATGGACGCGGATATTCTCTAATGGACGACGGCTGAATTATGGATGACGGACTAGACGCTTGTAATCATAATTCGACACCACTTTCCTTCACCACCAGGGCATGTTATCTATCAATGAGTACAAATCTGACATTGTCAGCTAGTCCTCTCTGCTCTATACGTGATAAATCAATTCTCACTGCAAAAAGGAATCCTTATTATTGCCCCAGATAACACAGTTATCCATTTCTGTAAATCCCTGATTTGTCTGCTCGATTATCCTTATTTATAAGGGTACACCCTGTGTCTTCTATGTCTCTTCAAAGTCTCAGAACGGTGGACCTTAACCGATGTTTCAATTGCTGAATATGATGCTTACAGGGTATGCTCATCCTAAATGAAGACGGTTAAGTTTCAAAACCGCGGTCGATTAACCCGAATTCATATGACGTCACCACAGGAAAAAACACTTCAAAGGAGAACAGAGGAAAGCAGCCACCGGGATAAAGTATACATGATATCTGATCATAATTCACAACTGGAGTTCTAGCATAGATACAGAAGGTTCGCACACTGACACATAGCCAGGCCTGAGCTTTGCGATATTTGATCCATCTGTGAATTAGAAAACACGTATAATGTTTCTTCAGAGTCGCTAAAAAGCGTCACCTAAGTGCATGGATTAGCTAGGAATATTTCATGGGTTTCCCTGACCACGAGTTTTGTGAAAATGAACGGGAAATACTTTTGAGAAGAAATCCAGCTGTTTTATTTATCTGGCAAAAGGATATTCATGTTGAAATATTGAAAGACTACGACGATAATGCCATTTTTATTAAGGCTGCCGCGAAGCGTGCAGCCTTATTGCATCAGTTTGGTCTCATGGAGGAAAATTGCCTTGTCCGCAGGATTGTGAAAAAACAAAGCAGAGTTGGGACTTACGGTCCCAGGGCCAAATATGGAGAAGATATTGATCTGGAAATTCGTAACAATTTGGGTTGTCTCAGATGAAGGGAAGTCTGTCTTTCAAGCCCAAATTGTTCATCTAAAATTCTAAACTTCCGGTTTGAAAAAGGCCGAACTTGCGCGAAAATGTCTTTGTGCATACTGCTAAATGGGCTCTCGTGAGACGTTTACGAGAGCTGCTCCTTTATGTAATTGATCTGCTCGTTGAGGGCGCTGCAATCTAGCCCCAGAACTCATTTTAGCTCGTTCCGCCAATACGGAAATAGCTGAACGTGAGATTGAGGGCGCTGTGATTAGTGAATAAAGTACCTTGCTTGAAAGGCAAAGGTAATGGATAAATAAAATGAAGTTCACTAGATTGACTGGCACGATCTGGCGCGATCAGCTTATATTTCTATCGACTGTTCATGCCTGGCAACATCAATTCGATAACTACTCTAGAACAAGCCGAGTGTTTGCTACGTTTTATTGCGGAGAATACAAGCTGAATAAAACTTTGTCACTGAGTATTTTAATCAGAAGATAATCGTGCTTGCCAACACGGGCAGCTAACACACGAACATGAACGTTGCGTTGCCCGTGTCGATTTTGACTTGCTCCAGACACGCTAACGTAGCACTCGCGAGTTGATCGAATGAAGGCAACAACAACAACAATACCAATTATCGGTATCTTGCTTGATTATTTGTCACGACAATTCAACATTTTCGTTTGGGAACTCGACTTAACTCTTGAAGAATTCAATATTTATCCAATATAACACAAATTTTTTTGCGCGTGCTTGGCGCGCATTTTCTCATCGATAAAAAATTCAATTGTTTGGGGCAGTTCAAAATTTCTCAAAAACTCAATTCTTCAAATTCAAGTTTTTAATCTGAGTTACCTAGATGAAAAAGTGCCTAAAACCCCCCCTACTGTTATGATATTTAAGAAAATATTATTCCAACAAATTTAATCTCGTAATTGAACATTTTGTTGACATGTTACACTGAACTCCCTAATAGTGGAACAGTCTGTTGAGAGAAATGAGCCCACTGAGTCAACATCCATCTTAGCTTTCACTTAACATTACCCTTAGCTTATCGCTATGATTCGGCATGTATTTCACACTGTGCCACCTCTCAGCCACAAAGGACATATTTCTGGAGGGACATACTCCTCTTCGAAAGTTGTTCCTGAAGCATCAAGTCACATGCCCACCGCATTTAAAAGAGCCATTGAAATTATCTGTATTGAAATAGTTTGACCTGGGCATCTCAGACATCAGACATATCAGTCTCATTTGAGTGCAGAGGCGCAAGACTGGGGGATTCTATGCGAGACCAAAACGAAGTTGTGCGAATCAGCTATTTTTGTTCTCACTCTAATGGAGCATGCTTCTTTGTTTTTCTTAAGAAAAATTATATTACCAACGGTCTTACCTATTTCAAATTAATAACATCGGTGACAGTTCACAGGGAAATGATACGCTTTTTATTTTGTGATAGGGGCATTTCGAGGCCCACCAAGGGATCATTTCAGTCGATGGCTTTCTGGAGGTGTGTCCTCGTTTTATGAATGTGATTGCGCCGATTTCGGATCTCATGGGATCAATCGGAGGTGACCAATTGGAAAATGCCCTAATATACTCAGATATCATCCATTACTGCATGGCTATGAGCAGAAGTTTCTACGTATGATCGTGCCATGCGTTAGGATGATGGTCAACATCGTGGAGTGAGGACATTGATCTTGGCAATGCAGAGCTAGAGGAAGGAGATAAATCTGTCAGTGTCATCAACGTCTCCCGATCGAGAAAAAAAACAAAAACAAAAAACACGTGCGTTCAATTTCTACAATGCCTGAAAAAATGGAGAAACTAGTTGGAATACATGACAGTATGGTGAAAAAAAAGTTTCAGTAGGGGTGACAAGCTGAAGTACGAGGAAGATAAGTAACAAAAATAGTTACTTCTGGACGGTAACTTTCAAAAACCTGAACGGACTCTTTGCAAATTTTGAATGTGGATAACTTGCCACAGGATATCACTCGAGAATGCTTTTCATGCTGGGTACTGAATGTAAGGTTCCAAGCCAAATAATTAGTTTCAACGTCGGGGGACTTCAGACGCTCTGGTTTTCATTAAAATTTTCTCTGAAGCACCAAAATAATTAATGGAATAAATCATCAAGTTATTGTACTTCGTACATTTCATCTTGTTATGACTGTCAAAGGTAACTAAAGCATTACACATAACACAACCTATACACTTCATGATCCAATTTTTGGAAATAGGAAAAACTCTCTAAAGATCACAGCCAAACATCAAAACCCTACAATCACACAGGTAACGGCAGCCTTTCGAAGTCCACGAGTTCTAGTTAATAATCATATTATCTGTCACCGAAGCTAATGTTGTTCACTGTGACATTGATTGACGGGGTGTTCTCCATGTGCTCCGATAGAGTTAACCTGTAGTACATCTTAGGTGTTCAAATATGGGTGTAGTTTCATCGATGTGTTTCAGTAAATAGGTTTATGACGCAATGCCGTTTCTGAACACTCTTATTACGGTTTTACAACAGCGTGAACTTTCAACATTAGCATATTACTTTTAGAATGACAAAGGATGTCGGATGTTCATTCCATCGCGATAGAGAATTTGCTCGGCAGTATACTGGTCTTGTCCATTACTACGTTTCTTGGCGAAATTTCTTGCCTTTCGCAACGGTCGCATTAATAGCTAACCCTGAAAAGTACCTTTGCCACACGAGATTGAGGACAGTAAATCACAAAAGCATGCAATTAAATACTTCCATTTATGGGCGTGTGAGTCTTGGGACTACATTAGGTGTGGTGTTATATAGCAATCCGGACGGGCATTCCATTTACTTATCTGGTCTTGGTCTTGTCTGTCAAAAATTGCAACGAACAACTGTTCGATCAGCCCTTCTTGACTATAGGATCCCCGATAACTTAATTTCTTTCGTTTCTAAAATCTATTAATTTCAATGTCTGGTTATATGCACTGAAATTCGGCTCATCCTTCCCTAGAAAATGTGCTAAATAGATGGGATTCCATGTATATCGACCATGTAATGAGAAGGATAGCTCATTACGTATTACATATAACAAGGGCATATATAATATATTTTATCAATTGGAAGGAGTATATTTTCTATATATTATTTTGGAAAGTTGTACTCGTTCCATGCTATTTAGTAAATACAACTCAGTTTCATAGTGTAGTATATAATGTTTCTATGCTCGGGATGAAAACTATTTTTTAAGTTGTAGGTCGCTAAACTAATTTGTTAGTAAACGAGGGAAAATTATTATATGACCTGTGATTTTGGTGTGGAAAGATCATATCCCGATTTATTGGTCTACCGATTCTGCATGTAACAAAAATAGTCGCCATAGTATGGTTCTTAGTTGAGCGTGGGCCCCTTCCTCTTCCTCATTTACATTAATGACATAAATAATGCTACAGACCTCCTTCGCATCATCCTCTTTGCCGACGACACAAGTGTTGTATATTCCTCTGTAAATCTTGACCATGTCATCAGAATCATGTCACAAGAACTAGATAAACTCCACATATGGTTTTCGGCAAACCGACTATCTTTGAACGTCAAAAAAATCAAACTCATGATTATCAAGCCTAGCAAACAACGTCTGCAGCCGCCGCCACATTTAGTTATAGCCGGTGAACAGATTGAAGCCGTCGATTGTTTCAAGTTCCTCGGTGTAGTTTTTAATAGCAAGTTAAATTGGACAAACCATATCGACTATATTTGTCAAAAAGTAGCCAGAAATACAGGAATCATTAACCGCATAAAAAACTCCGTGAACAAGAAAACACTCCTTATTCTGTACTACTCCATGATCTTTCCGTATCTATCGTATTGCAACATCCTCTGGGGGAACACTTATACCACTCACCTGAATCCTTTAATATTGTTTCAAAAGCGTATTGTCCGTATCATTACCTTCTCGAATAAACGCGACCATACTCAACCCCTATTTTTTAGATCTAAAAATCCTGCCAGTTATAAGCTTGAACTTATATAGTTGCTTAAATCTGGTTCATAATTTCATTTTGAGTTTATTCCTGCTCAGTTTCATGACCACTTTACAAAGTTGTCCGAAGTCCATCATTGTCCTACAAGAAACCGCGGGGTGAACTTGTACAGACCCTTTTATGTATCTAATGTTTCCTATTATACAGTCAGTCACGGGACCTCGTGAATGGAACAAGCTCCCCTCAAGACTTAAAAACATAACATCCTCCTCATTGTTTAAATCAATTCTCAAAGCTTTTTGACTTGAAAATTAATCTATTTTCACTAATTTGCCATTATTGATTATTCCGTTGCCTATTGAATATTCCACTGTCACCAGTTGTCGTTTAGTACTGTGACCAGAGCTAAGAACAAGCTCATTGGGCTTTATTCCCGCCATAATTAAACCTTCAATGAAGATATGTACTTATTATATTCTTACTTTAATTGGTAAATAAAATTTCATTCATTCATTCATTCATTCATAGATAGCCGTTGACTTTTAGAAACATCGTCGGATGTCCATGAATTGCCCCTTTACCGTTAAAATGATGACGAATGTCTGGGGTATCATGCACTACACCAAGAAATCCCGATAGACAGGCAAATGCACTGCGGGTTCGATTCCACATGCACAATTACTCGACTTTACAAACCTGCCCAGTGAGCTTCGCACAGATGAAATTGACATTCTTGATAGGTGTAACGCACCTGGTTTGTCAATGATACACCGACATGTAATGCATATAACACGACTTGAAATTCCATTCATCTCACGACGAACACAATTATTCGACAATACGGCATGCACATCCCTCCAATCAGATCGTCCTGTAAGGTAATTTGGATTAAAATTCTCCCAGTCACACTTCTCCAAAGAATACACCATTCCATACCGAACCGGTCGAACGTGGTTAGAACCTAACCGTGTCCGATATTGTGACTTATTTCTGCAAAGGTATAATAAAATGGACATACCTCATCTCACTGTTCATCTATTCAATAGTACAAAATTTTCTTTCTGTAAGCGTCGCGTCAGATTTCTTCAAATTAAACCGTCCAAGTGTCATTTTAATCACACTGAACTTGGAGACCATTGAAGAAAACAATACGCTTTTAGTTCCCTCTGAAGACATTTTTTTTTCTTTTCTTTCAAGGCCCAGTACAAATACGCGGAAGAGTTGGGATCGAAAATTGAAGAGTGGGAATGAGGGAGGAACACATGTAAGCAACGTTTTTTTATTGTTTGGACTGGAAACACAACAATCCTATCGTCACAAACTCAATCCTCGAATTGACAGCTGTGATAAATTTGACGTCGTGGTACATGCTCTGGTCTGTCGTGCTGGGTGATTTAAGTGTTTTATAATCTGACCAACTCGTGGAAAGTGGAGTGGAAAGGAACTTGATTTACATGAGAATAAACAATCGGCAACAAAAGACAACGGTGCTATCGAAAGACTACGCTCGAGTAAGAGCCGTAGGAATGGACAAGACCAGCATACCGTCGAAGAAATTCTCTATTGCGATGGAATGAACATTCGAAATCCTTTGTCATTCTAAAAGTAATATGCTAATGTTGAAAGTTCACGCTGTTGTAAAAACCGTAATAAAACTAAAGTGTTGAAATTTACTCCTAAAGTGTTGAAATAGCCCTTTAAGTGTGTCCACAGGGACTGCTCTTAAAGTGTTGTCCCGGTGGGCACACTTAAAGGGTTATTTCAACACTTTACGAGTAAGTTTCATCACTTTAGTTTTAAGCGTGTACCCATTGGTTTTATTACATATACTTGTTTATATTCTAATGAAAGTATTCTTCCCTGGATCGTATATATCGACAGGCCATACAGTAGTTTACCACTGGCTGTACTTTTCCTGGAGGAAGTCACCTTCTACCATTGGCTGCATTGTTCCCGGTGGAAGTCATATTCTACCACTGGCTGTACTTTTCCTGGTGGAAGTCATACTGTTGTCTACCACTGGCTTATTGTTTCTGGTGGAAGTCAAACTGTAGTTTGCCACTGGCAGTACTGTTCCTGGTGGAAGTCATACTTTGTTTTCTTACGCTTCAGACTTTTTGATCGTTACTGTTCCTATTTCCCTGACGATGATCTTGAGGTTAGCAGGATTCATAGCAATTTATCATCTCATTTTTACTGCAACTACAATATTGGACCAGAAATGTTATAAATGTTTAGAATGGCATTGCTTCTATAGCAATCAATACAGTTAATGAGTTTACGTTGTAGGTTACCTTGAGCTAAAAATCTCCAGACAGGTCGAATACCCATATCACAACCGCGAGAAGCGGCTTTCTGAATTCGTGCCATAATTAAACCCTGATTATATGTTATCGCCGGCACGGTATGGAAAATTATGGTTCAGCAGCAAAAAGTGGAGAACACAAATTTCCATGGGCGCGGCCATCTTTAAACAAGTCCGCACAGAATTCTCCCTAGAAAAGGAAATGAAAGAATTATCAACAGAACGTTGAAAACAGAGACTTGAGATATGTGCATTTTAAAATATCAATGACGAATTTATCACCTGTTTTCCAAGTAGCAGGCCGGTCTCCACTTACTAACCTATCACGAGCCAGGTCATGCTTGGGTAACTTTTGCACACGGTCACCTTGTCACCGATGTATTAGTTTCTTTATATCTTCATATCTGAACAAAAACCCTTATTCATTCGAAGCAACTTATTTAAATGTGTTCTTAGCTAATAACTTTTAGGTTGTTCAATTTAGCATACTTTTTGTAGACAGTTAATTGAAGCTCCGAAAAATTCTTCGATTTTCTTAATTTCGCCATAGAAAGATGTTTCTGTCGGGTTTCAGTGATATGATGGTCGTAAATTCGATTAAAATAACCCCTTCTAGCTCACACTTCGAATTGAGGACAACATTAAAAAAACTGAGATATATTTCGTCTGCTCGACATATAAAAATAAAAATGCAAAATTTCAGAACATTCTGTTCAATAATGCGGAACTTAGTAGAATGATCAAATATATATATAATGTCCAACAATTAAATACATGTAAATAAAGTATTGAAAACCGGCCCGATAAATACATATATGTAGCAAAAATACAATCCCCTTTCACAACCCTCTCAATTTAAAGGGTATTCTCTCAGATTGTGATCGAGAGCCGCATGAAAGCGATCACGAACGATTTCTCGTGCTGTCCACGCGGGATTGGGTCTTGTATACATTACGGGTGGGTTTGTTATTTTGACCACTCTGGATTATATCCGTTTCTTTTCCGTTCACAGACTCGAACAGATTTTAGTGGTTTGAAGAGATGATAGCTAATAAAAATTTTCAACATTTTAGCCTCGTAGGATAATGTTTTCATAATAAAACGAAATTCAGAGAATATTTTTCATACCTTTTCGTTTTTACCCCTCAGCCCATAGGGCTGTGGGGTCTTGTCGTTGCCATGTACGTACGTCCGTCCGTCCTAGCGTCCGTCCGTCCGTCCGTCCGTCAACATTTTCTTGTCCGCTAAATATCTGCAGATCTATGAAGTCGGGCCTGACCAAACTTTGGTGAGAGCTTCCTGAATGTTGACAGATGAAATGATTAGATTTTCAGATGGCTATGATGATGTCATGATTTTTAATTATTTTTTTTATTATTTATTGATGGCGTAGCTTTTGCACTGTTATCTATGCCCATCAACATGTTCTTGTCCGCTGAATTTCTGCAGATCTATGAAGTCGGGCCTGACCAAACTTTGGTGAGAGCTTCCTGAATGTTGACAGATGAAATGATTAGATTTTCAGATGGCTATGATGATGTCATGATTTAAAAAAAAAAATTATTATTTATTGATGGCTTAGCTTCTGCACTGTTATCTATGCCCATCAACATGTTCTTGTCCGCTGAATATCTGCAGATCTATCAAGTCGGGTCTGACCAAACTTTGGTGAGAGCTTCCTGAATGTTGACAGATGAAATGATTAGATTTTCAGATGGCTATGATAATTTCATGATTTATAAATTTTTTTAATTTTTTAATTTATTGATGGCTTAGCTTTTGCACTGTTATCCATGCCCATCGGCAACCCTTGGTTGCATGTTTCGTTGTGAATATTGAAGGTTCCCTGATACAAGAAAGCCTGGTCCATTCATGATTCTCATTGAATGAAGAACAACATTTTTCTTAAATTTTGCTATTAAATCATTCTATTCTACATCATATGATTTATTCTAAAACTTTTGCTTGAACCATATTTGTGTCCACACATTTAACTGGTACAACATAATGCTTCAATTTTTGTCACCAAACATGTTACTGTACCTTGGAAATTATGTAAAACGAGTGATTAGGAGAGCCCATTTTTAGCCTGACTGTGTGCAATTTTGAATCAGTTTGCATACCTGGAGCTTATGCCCCCCCCCCCCAAAATAATGATAAGGGTGGGCCTGTGTCAATAAGTGTGTTTACTTGTTATCACACTTGTGCAATGCATAAATTGCCACTGATAAAGCTACACTTCCTTGCATGCTGTAATCCCAGCACATCACTCACGTGAAACCGAAGTCTGTTATATACGGTATCCAGGGATTTTTTGCAGGTTCCGATCCCAAACTCCCAGTTCCTTTTCGTAATTCATTATTGAGGGTCCAATTTTTTTAAGTGAATTTCGGCGCAAAGAGCCTGTGATCAATCACAAAACAGAGGTTTATTAACATGAAATTCAATACCCAGCTATGCAATCGGATCGATATTGAGGCTTCCAGAAGCTTTTTCTAGGAGTATTTCCTTCAGAAATCCTTTCAAATTGAACAAAAACAACACTTTCGTTTTTTGTTTCATTTGAGTTTTGGGTGCCCATATGTTTTCCAAAACTAAACTGGCTCTAGATGCAGCCCTGATCCTACTTGACTAAAAAAAAACAGGCTGAGGGGTCCACGCACCTTTTAGGTGCTTGCCTGCAATTCATGTAAATTCTGTCGGCGATGTTTACATGAACAGCTACAATCAAATCGTGACTGAGATAAAAATCCTTACAGGGATCATTTTTTGTTCTTGCGGTGTTTTTATTTATGCAATTAGAATATTGGCCCGTGGGGTCATATGACTTCTTGTCAGTATCCCGGCATCTATTTCCACCACCTTTATATCTTGCGTTTAATTTCACATTCAAGCTATAGAAAAACAAGAAAAATTCCCAAACCACCTTTTATTAATCACACCAATTCTCCTCCAGTATTATATCATTCATCGTTATTGACTTGTGTAATTTTCACGAAACAATGAACTCATAAACAAATGCCACTCTCTACCACTTCAATACAAGTGCATGCATTTACCATTACTCAAAGACACAGCAGAGGTAAAGGATAATGTTCAACATTCAAATTTGGTAAGCGGACCAAGTAATGTTCGAATAAAATACACGCGGTCAATTCATATGAAATATTTTCATAGTTTTAAAACAAAATCGATCTATTTCGCGAAACAGCCAAAATAGCAATGTTGCTCACTCATAGACCCTGTAAAAACTGAGGTTTTCATCTGAGACAGGCGCGACTTAAATCTGCAATGGAAACGAAACGCACATCAAAGCTTCTTCCTAAGTAGCAGATTTTTGCCAGATTTTCAATTCAAAATATTATTTATTCGTTTGAAAAGGCTGAAACAAATCTAAATAGCCATAATACCAAGCTGACTCGTAGAGCCTGTTGGCGAACCGAGCTAAATAATTAACCTCCGGTTTTCTTAATTACACTAATATCCCGAGGTGGTCAACTACGGTCAGATAGCATTTTGAAAAAGTATTAAAATTAATGGAATTGGTTATTAGATGACTTGCTTGGCGCACAGCATCAGGCAGAAAGTTTGTCATGCAGAAAGAAGGAAGTGGAAATATTATCGGGTGACTGAGCTTCGAGATATTTCCTTTAGTTACTTTTCAGAGTAAATCACTGGCGCATTTGTCAATACAACCATAGAGGATACAGCCACTGTCTTTACATTTGGAAGATTTCCCTTTCAAGATAGAATAGTGTGATTGGTGCATTCAGAGTGAGCAGATCGCTTACAAGCATTTCAAACTAGCTAGTTTGAAATACACTATCGTTTGATATAGTTAAATTACAAGCATTAAACAAAAAATCATAGTATACAAAAACATAGGCTAGTTTACTGCAAGAGAGAAGCGGCCAACAATTTTCAATGATGCCGACAAGACATCATGATGTTCCATAAATATCAAATCCGTGTCGCTGTTAGCATTCTTAATTGAAATGATTTTCATTTGCAGTCGTTATCTAGAGAATGATGTATCTCAGTCACACTTTGGTTGTGATCTTCACAGGAACACAATGATAATCTTGAAGTAATCAGGTACACACGTCCCTCAGCCCCGGTTTAGACGGAATTAGACGCAAGTTAGGAAACGTAACGCTTGCTTGCTACTCTCGTATGTGGTATCGCCAAATTTGAGAAACTTTAAGTGGAGGCACTTTGTGGTATAGCCTCGTGTTTCTGTAGTAACGTTTTGTGACGTTGATGAAAGTCTTCACATTTAACACAGGACCTAGCGAATGCTACTAGGCGAGCTATGTATACGCCATAAGCAGGTCCCACTAGAATATTACTGCCCAGAAATGGCTACTTTATATCGAAATTGTAATCATCTCTCTTGTAAAGTCTACGAGAGAGAAGGCCCGCTTCATTTTTATAGAGATATAGGTCTAAATATGTTGTGCTGTTAGAGCTGTCTATAGTTTCCTTCAAATCCAGTGAAGGTGGATACATACTTCGTCATTTTTGTAGCGATTATCCACAGCGAGAAAATCGTCTATGTAGCGATCGGTATTTGAAAGCGCCTGCATGTAGAAGTATTCGTAAAAGAACAGATATAGGTCACCCAAAAGGGGTGCACAATTAGAACCTATTGGAATACCTATATGCTGTTGATATATTGTTTTGCCAAATTTCAGATAAACATCTATTGAATGATATCCCCTATATGTGGTGGAGATAAAGAATGATTTATGGATTCTGACATTAATATATCAGCGATCAGTTTTCTTGAGCACATATACAATTTATGAAATTAGATGGACAATAAACTCCTGATGTGGGAATGCAGTTTTGAGAAACGAGATTTCCTATGTGGATACATGTTTGTAAGGCACGTGACATTTAGCATCACGTGACTAAAGAATGACATACATGTAATAATAAGACGAACTGATAATGGTCTCTGTGTTATATTGACATCCTTTGCTTTTGTTTATACAAACATATATATGAAATGTGCACTTTTGGATTCAAGGATGGTCTTGCACATCACATGTGTCATAATAAAAATAAACCTTAGATAATACTATTGTATACATTCGAAAATCCAATAAATGAAGATGGTATTGATACAAGGGAGTAACAATTATGACTCGAAGGTACCCCACACCATCTATAGTCTGCTGATCGAAAATGGCATGTTAGCATGTACGAGAGAACAGCAATCACGAAGGAATCAAATGTTTTTCTATAGGTTATTCCTTGGAATATTTGTGCGTACTTGCGGAAGCTACAACCAGGGATGTCGAATATCAAACTATATGCGACAAAAAAAAAGAAACAATCCAAACATGGCTGCTCTCAACTATGGTTCAATTTACGACCCTTTTTAGCATTCAGTCAATTACATTTGTACATATTTGTGCTTTATATTCCGTATTATCATGATAATTCGGCAGAATAGTGATTTATGTGCAGAATGTCCTCATATTATTGGCATCTTCTTTGTTAATTATCTGGATAATATAATGTCTAGGGTCTTACTAGCCACATAAATCCCAGAAAAGACCGCAGCTTACATTATTGACTGTTAACTTATTGACAGCAGATCCGTCACTTTGATTTCATTCTTTCCTTTTCCGAATTCACTGTAATGGATTGATGGGGCGTTGCGGTTTAATGATTCTCTTGGCCGGGAAGTTGTCTGACTATCTGAATTGGACCAATTTTTCTTAATCATAGGTCATGCGCCAATTGAACAGAAAAAACATCCAATCATATTAGATTCGTGAGCAGTGGCATTAATACAACAAAGTATCCATCGCTTCACAATCAGACAAAAGGAGAACCAGGTTAACCTTATATTTACTGTGCATGATTTGACAGTTTCTCGCTGTGATGGAGCAATAGTCGACCAGACAAATGTCCACCAAAGTGATTTATGCCTGGATGAAAGGAGAAAGAGATATGAATCTAGTTGTTTCTCCAACGTTTAAAGTGCCGTTGAATATAACTAAGCGTTAAGTAATGATCCAGTCGATCGAATTGTTATAACCTATTTGGATTGTTTCATTTTTCATCAAAAAGAAAGGGGCCCCACTACGGTTAGTCTGGCTGATAGAAGGTTTCCTGGTAAACACGCTAAGGATATTGACATGGCGGTTGAGTTTGTTTACAGCCGCTTGCATTCATTAAATACATGACAAAAGAACGTAGAACCATTTGGGATTAACTTCATTTGACCCGATCTTTCTTTCTTGGCCATTGTTAGGTGAAATGGCCAACATGTCCGTCAGAAGGTGGTTTGAAAAACCAATATGGACACTCTCTCATGGCACTATGATGTAGTTATTCTCAATGAGACAGCTTTTGGTATTCAATCTAATGAGTTCGGCCAATATATACATTAAGGTAATTGAGGTATAAAATTGTATGGCGAATTCCGAGTTCCGGATTGCCCATATTTTTTTCTGTTACTGGAACATAAATTTCAAAAAGGGGATAATGTTAATTGTGTGCTTTATATGCAACATCAACGTGGTGGGGCCCATAGGCACCGCCTGAATCAATCATTGCTGAAAATCGTTGATTTTTTAACCTGACGATGGCATGCTACCATATTATAGGATCCATAACTCATCTCTTCTTCGTCGTCTCTCATTGCCATATGGAACCTGAATTGGTAACACGATACTGGTGTTGTGTATGGCAGATAACATTTCAGCCACACAGAAGGATATTTATTTCCGAAAATAGTTGTTCTCTGTTTCTTAATGAATCTCTTCCAGATTTCTCTCAATTTGCTTTTTGGGGAATGTTATCACCGGACCTATGTAAACGTTAATATATACCTTGATACGGTAAGAAATCGACTATATAGGTTTTCCCCCGATCTTCGAACTTTAAAACGGTGAATTTGGCGATTTAAACGCGTTCCTACCACGAGCCTGTCAAAGCGGTGACCTTTGACCCATGACGTCACAGAGTGAACCAGTCCGCCATAGCATTAGCGTTAGCATTAGCATACGTAAACGTCAAATCTGCTCCAATATTTTTCGATTTTTCGACTGTATTCTCGTACTTTGGAGGCATCATACCTCGTCGGTGTGTTGTTGGAGGGTGTAGCAACACGAATGGAGATGGATTCAAGTTGCACCCGAGGCCAAACGACGAAAAATCGGGAAGAAATCCGACGAAATTGTGCAGAACACGAGAGTGTGGGGAAAGCCGACGAAATGGTCTCGCATTTGTTCCGCTCACTTCACTGACGATAGCTATGCAACAACAGAGATGGCAAGAATGTGTGGATATCCCCCTATACTGAAAGAATATGCTATTCCCAAGATCAAGACAAATAAATCTTTATCAGAAAGAGAAAACAGACAACCCCGTAATCTGCCGGAGTGTGTGAGTTATACAGGGACGACCGACCTCGTGGACTCGGCAAGCGACAAACTGGTCCCGCAGACAAGCACTGTAAAACCCCCTGGGTGTTTTGGCCCACACCGCTTCCATCGTCCCCTCTACCGAAGTGGACCATAGATTTAATCTTCCACTCTTGAAATTTTGGATCAGTCCCACGGGGTGATCAACCAGCCAATCCTGAATCTTACGTCTTACAGCTATTACATGAACTGTAATAATCAATGTACTTAAGACCCAAGGCCTTTTAATCAACTTATTCAAGTATATCGGAAAATCACTTCTGGCACCAGCTTATCCTGATTATTTGGTGTCCTTTTGTATCTCCATGTGAGCACATACATTGTACGTTCTTTTGATAAAATAAATTGAAATTGATCACCTGGAAGAATAACTGAAACTAACGGAAAGGTGTGAAGCAAACAATTTTTTATGGGAGTGTGTCCAAAAGGGAGAGTGAAAGAATTAAGGTTTACGGTCGCGCGTTCAGCAATAAGGTGTCCAAAAGAAACAAACTGGGCTTCTCCACAGGTGAGTTAGTTATTGTTTTAACATCAAATAGCTTCCTTTGGAATTGAAACTTTGTTTTCATTTGAGAGGACTTATCCACAGGTATGGATTAGCTCCTGTTTTAACATCAAATCGCTGACAATAATTGACAAACACATAATAAAATTAAGCAAGTAAGCAATGTAAATAAGCCGGCCTGCCACGGTATAACAATCGGTCCGTCCCGTAAGAAATGAACAATAATACACCATACAATGCCAATAAACACACACATATAAAAATAAAGGCGTAAATACATGTAACTACATAGTATGCTCTTACAATAGCAAATTATTTGTAGATTTTAAATGAATAGAGCTTGTGCCGCTGTCTGTGTTATCCGCCATGTTTGACTCTGGCCGCTTCACTGTGTGACGTCACAGGGTAATCACCGGGCGGATTTACTGGGGGTAAAAATCAGGCAATTTGGAGCCGTATTTCAGGATACTGCGTCATCGCTAAAAGTTTGAAAAAAATTCTAAAAAATAAGACAGGCCACAAGGAACTGTTTTTTATCGGTTTTAGCCTTTCAAAAATTGTGATAACATTCCCCTTTAATGAAAACTATTTTTATCAATCTGTATAAATTTTTGCATTTAATATCAATAGAGAATGGAGGCATGAATGGGCATTGTTACGAACATTTTAACATGACATTTGGGCGAATTCTCGGATACATATCATAGATATTCACTTGTTATTAATCTAGCTGGACTCTCACTGATTTTTAACCGAATTGAGATTGTAAGATCATTGGCCTGCTTTAGAATATTCTACCATTGTATTTCATTTTTAACTCAATCAACGTGTTCGGTTTATTGAACATGATAATTTCTATCCCCGTCAATATTCCCATTCCAGCCTCCTTCAATCTTTCTACGAAGTAGGCTATCATTTGCAAATTGTCCGGTAGTCAGTGAGCGGGTGAGCGGGTGAGCGAGTCCATCCGAATCCTTTCTCCGGCAAAATAAGGAGAACCGCTGACATTAGAACCTTGATTTTTGGCATGAACGTGCATTAGTGGATTGCTACCAGCAAATTCTGAGCTGACCTAATTAGGTGACCTATAAACCTCGAAATTTTGAGATTTATTTCAGGTTATTTCTAGATAGAGGGCCCCCAATTCATCTCTCGACCGTCTCCCGTAGAGGGCCCCCCAATTCATCTCTCGCCCGTCTCCCGTAGAGGGCACCCACTTCATCTCTCGAGTAGATACTTAAATCATATCAAACCCTACTTCGTAGGCCCTGTGATGTTAGTCACACTACCATGTTAGCATTGACAGGTATGCAGTAATTGTATTATTTATTCGTTACAGCCTGGACGAGAGAGTACTACTGGTATTGTATTGCAAGCTTTAAACTCATCAATTGACACAACTGAAAATCTAAAGCATAGCACTCATATCGTTATAAAGCAAAAGTGCCTAGAGCTTCTTAATTCATTATATTGAGATTTAAACAAATATGTAGAGTGAAAAGTATCTGATAAATTGCAATTTGGAATTGATATTCGGTCGTAATATTGGTCTCAAAATTTAAATCTGAGCAGACTGAGATCAGGTTGGAGTTTCTCTCTATTAGATTGGATTGCCAATGTAATGAATACAGAGGGTATATCGTACCTAATATCTCTCAACCAATCATCTCCCAATGACGTTTCGGGAAATAATTAACACCATATATTGTCCTTGGACACGAATTTGTTCGCTTCATATACAGCTAACTGGTTGGAAATACTTTTGGAAGGACACAGCCATGGGGGATGATATTACGCTTAATAAAACCAGATTGACTCCAGTGTATGAAAAGAAAAGGAATCCTCATTATCACCCAAATAACACGGTAAATATTCTGAAAATCACTGATAATCACAGACAATATTTCCATTACATGAGTACCCTCAGTTATCCATGTGTTCTAATTCCAATGACGTCTCTAAACGGTGGACGTTAACTATGCTTCGCGCATTAAAAATAATGATTACAAAGCATGCCCATCCTACATGGCCAGAATTGACTTTTATAACTTCGGCCTTTTAACCCGAGAAATCATATGACGTCACCATACGAACAAAAGTTTCAAGCGATAATAGAGGATAGCAGCCTCCGGTATAGAGTATAAATGGGATTTGGTCATAATTCAGAACTGTGGTTATAGTTTGGATACCAAAGGTTAACATACTGATGATATATGGTCGGACTTGGGCTTTCACAAAAAAACGACCCACCTGTCAACGGACAACTCAACTCATGAAAACTGAATCTTTGATGATAATATACAAATGTTAACTACTTAACTAGAAAAGTTAATAAACAAAATAAACTACAGAATTTGCACGAAAATACAGCATGTTATGGCAAGCCCAATCGAGTAGGCCAACAGAAGCATATTTTGGCCATACCCATCGCGTAGTACCGCTGAAGAATGTTGTCGCCAGAGAATTCAAGCAGGGTCATCCAAAAATATACATTCACTGTTTGGACTTGAAATCAATTTTATCAAAATACTGCATAAACATAATGACACGGTAATTCAAATATCTGAGGAACACAATCATTTAGCCCTACCTGGCCTGAGAGCAGGGTTGGCGGGGAGGGGGGAGGGCATTTTCCTCCCCTCCTCTGTTGTTTATTTGCTCCTATCTCCGGAACGACAAAAACTTAAGAGCTGATACGCCGTGATCATATTGTGGTCATTTTGAGCCTATTTGCATATCCGCGAGCAGGGGATCATGGGTAAATTCAAAATGACGACCATGTGTGATACCAAAAAAGTGACGTTTTCGTTGTTTTTTCTGAACAAAAATCCAGCTTTTCTAGGTGGAAAAGTGGGCAAAGGCTATTTCATTTTACATCAGATTATTGTTTATTATTTCACATGCAGTTTTTGCGAAGTAAACACATTACAAGCGTCTAGTCCGTCATTCATAATCCAGCCGTCGTCCATTAGAGAATATCCGCGTCCATAATCCATGAATCAGAAAATCGAAAAATCTGACCAGAAAATGATTTTTTTAATGATGTCACTGCGTTGTCATCATGGCGGCCTTCTTGGGTTTTTGTCCTCCGCCACGAAGTGGTGGGAGGATTTGGAAATGCTAGCCGTCCGTCCGTCCTTCCGTCCGTCCATCCGTCCGCCCGCCCCGCATCTTGTGAACGCGATATCTCGAGAAAAATTTGACCGATCAACTTCAAACTTCAGAAGGTGCTTCACATCAGTTAGACGGCCATTGGTATTGATTTTCACTGAGGTACGTAATCCAAGATGGCTGCCATTGACCATATTGGATTCCGTCCGTCCCGCATCTTGTGAACGCGATATCTCTAGAACAATTCGACCGATCGACTTAAAATTTGAGAAGGTGCTTCACGTCAGTTAGACGGCCATTGGTATTGATTTTACTGAGATACATAATCCAAGATGGCTGCCATTTACCTTCTTTCCCAGATGGCTGCCATTGACCATCTTGGATTCCTTCCATCCCTCATCTTGTAAATGCGGTATCGTGAGAATAATTCATCCGATTGACTTCAAACTTGAGACGGTGCTTCACATCAGCTAGCCGATCATTGGTATTGATTTTCATTGAGGTAGAATGTAATCTAAGACGGCTGCCATTGATCATCTTTGATTCCATCTGTCCTGCATCTTGTGAACGCGGTATCTTGAGAACAATTGGTCCGATTGACTTCAAACTTGAGAAGGTTCTTCGCATCAGTTAGACGGACATTGGTATTGATTTTCATTGAATTAGTATGTAATCCAAGATGGCTGCCATTGACCATCTTGGATTCCGTCCTGCATCTTCCTGTGAATGCGGTATCTTGATAACAATTCGTTCGATCGACTTCAAACTCGAGAAGGTGCTTCACATCAGTTAGACGGCCATTGGTATTGATTTTTCATTGAGGTAGTATGTAATCCGATGTGGCTGCCATTGGCCATCCTGCATTTCACTCGCCCATATTATACCCATTTGTCTTGTGAACGCGATATTTTGAGATCTATTCCACCCATCGATGTATAAACCTCACCGTTCATAAATCCATATACAACTAGGGTGCACTCCACACTAGGCCACGGTTTCGCACCAATGGCCCCTCCCTAATTTCATAATAAGGAAGGTCGCCTGTTTTTGACAGCATGGTAATTCTTTTCCCCTTTCTACTAGCTGATATCTATAGTATCAACCTGCTGGACGTCACGATTTCTTCAAATGAGGATATAACAATTGCTTGCTTATCGCATCTACGCGCCACTACAGAGTTAATCGTTTCCGGAATTGAATATCTGGCAGGACAAAATCCTCACTTTTTCGGAGAACGAAAATGATGATTCCCTTATGGCGATAAAATTTTGCAAAAAACGTGTAGGTCGACCCCCTGATTTTTTTCGCTTTTTAAAATGCCCGTTGGACGGAGAAACTTTCACAAGTCTAACAAGAAAATCATTTCGTTTGTTTTCTCTGGATGGTGGGTCGAATTTGGCACATTTTCGTACATTTTATGGAGTTTTCAGAAAAGTTGAAGAAGGTTTAAGGAGGATTGCACGTCTTTCCTTTTCAATTTGAATAGCTCACTTGTCTCCTGGAATAATGGCATGGGTGTGCCCATTCAGAAAATATATACTTTCACAGGGGTTTTGTTAAAGATTTTACATATATTTGAGGCCGAATACCCGAACCCATGTCTATTTTAACCGCACATCATTTAGGTGTGGAATTCACCCCTACAGACTTGCATTCCAGTGTTACACTACCCATTACTGCTTCCCAAACCTCCGAAACTTGTCTCAACAATTCCAGATAAACGTCTCCTTCCACATACACATAACCACTTCTCAAGTTATATTTAAGGTGACATTGGAAGGGTATATGCTGTACGCCCTCAAACAGGCTACTTGGCGGAAAGATATAGTATGATAAGTTCCAGCGCTGTGGATAACGAAAATATATCGGCGTGGGCGCACTCTACAACATGTTATCGTGCTGTTTAATGTCATTTCCAGTATTTAGACAATGTAGATTCATGAAGGCAATGTTCTCTCTAAACTCCGAAGCCTCAACCTTATTAACCTGGAACGATATGATATTTTCCCGACGTGATAGAGCTTTCATGAAGGCAATGTTCTCTCTAAACTCCGAAGCCTCAACCTTATTAACCTGGAACGATATGATATTTTCCCGACGTGATAGAGCTTTCATGAAGGCAATGTTCTCTCTAAACTCCGAAGCCTCAACCTTATTAACCTGGAACGATATGATATTTTCCCGACGTGATAGAGCTTTCCACGGCCAGACAGATTGTTGGGTATGCCCGTCACCATACACATTCTGAAACCATACTGTCTTATATTTAGGAGAAAGGAGCTATGAAACCAACCGTTGTTTGTCCTTCATATGATGTGATTTCGAATGTCACAAAGTGCTCAGTGCCGTTCCAATCAGCCGAGAATTCGAGTTATGTTTCGGGTTTTTTTTATTAAACTGGCACTTAAATTAAATCGGAATAAACGGCTAGATCGAGGAATTGACGGTTGCACGGAAAGGCCAAGCAAATTGCCATAGCGGTTCACCCAATTATCGGACGAAATCAAAATCAAGTGTGTGAATTATATATAGCCTTTATTATAAATCCGCTTCATGGAGTGCGGTGAAATGTTCAACATGGCATTACCTATGCATGTTTTCTAAATGTGTCAGTCGCTCGTCAAAAAAGAAAGCAACATGGTAAAGCGCCCTCTCATGGCACTGTACATGTAGCTACATGTAGTCTCAATATGCTAGTCTTCTAATTCCTCTCTCCTAGATCTAATTCATTTGATAGTTTGTTCAATGAATTAGAATTTTAAAACAGTTCAATACATTTGATTGGAAGGCGAAATGAAAAATCAACCGGTCCGTCATTCTAACATAACAACAGCCGAAATTAGGAAACAAATAGTTGATCTATGAAATTTGATATTAGCAGGAGGCTAATTATTTCCAAAAATATTTGTCTGCTAATCCTACTTGTATCAGTTTCAGATAGGTTTGCTTTTGTTTCATGGGAATCAGTTTTAGCAATCCCTCTAGATTTGTGCTTGAACACCAAAGGAAGCCAGTACTTTCTAAACACATTAATATGACTTTTAGGTGAATCCTTGGATATATGGAAACTACGCTTACTTACCCATAATCTAGTTGGAATTCCTGCTAAAAGCTAATGGCACATTCGCTCGAGAACCAATTTAACAGAGCTGAGATTACAGGTCATTTAACTGCTTCAGAATAGTCTGACAGTTGTATTTCAATTGTTAGCTCAATCAACATATTCGGTTTATTGAACATGACATTTTTTATCTCCGTCCCTTATTCCCATTACAGTTTCCTTCAATATCAGCAGTGACAGTTATGCAGTAATTATGTTAATTGGTCTTATAAACCAGGCGACAGTACTACTTATATGCAGTGCTTGGCTTAAATTGAATGATACAACTGGAAAATTTAACAATATCAATCAATGTCACAAGAAATGTACGTAGGTCATACTCTCCTTATTAATTATATCGAAATTTCAATCTTCTGAATTAAATCTGATAGACTGCAATTTTCAATTCAATATGATAATTGATCCCCAATGTCCAATCTGAGCTGATTGGGATCAGGTACGAAATTCACTCTATTATATTGGATTTTCAATCCAATGAATCCTGATGGTATATTGTATTTGAAACTTATCAACTTCATACGTTTCCCATGCAGCTAATAGGGTTGGGAATATTGTGCTGATTTTTGGAACGACATTTGGGCTTCGGGTGTTATTAAGGTTCATAAAACCAATTAGACTCCCATGTATTGAAGAACAAGAATCCCCATGATGCCGCGAATAACACATTTAACCATTACCGTGAATTCATGATTCGCCTGCACGAGTATCCTCATATAAGAGTTCTCCCTGTGTGTTCTATGTCCAAGTACGTATCGAAACGATGGACATTCACTTGTTAAACAATATGCCTGCGAAGCCGCTACGTATCCGAGAAGCCACATGACGTCAGCAAACGACACCAGAGGATCTCGGTCTCCGAACTATAGTATACATGATATTTGACCAATGTTAACATGCCGGCACAAGGCATGACGTGAATTTTCCGCTATACTACCTCTCTTTCAGATAAAAGAACATGCTATATGAATATATCAGGGGAATAAAGAAAACACATACAATGTTCCTTAACACCAAAGGAACACCATTAAACAAAAGCAAACCTATCAATAGCCTAATGGCTAATGTTAATTGTTCTAATCCATATCGCCAATAAAGAAATCTTGTATCTGTATCTGTATCTTTACAGACGCTCAGGTGTGTGGCTTAGCTTGTAATATTTCATAGTTCAAGCTAACCATGGTGGAGTGAATCGCCGTCTTTTTCCAATTAGAAATCAACTTGAAACACAATCGAGAAGAAATTCCAGTTCTCCTGTCTTCTTTCAAATGTATATTTAAATTGAAAGACCACGAATACAATGACAGGTTTATTATTAATCGCATGACCTCTGTCCTAACCTTGTTCCATGTGAATTGATCGACGGGATGTTTTCTCTGTGGTCCGTTCGTCCATTGTAAACGAGATATGTAGTGAATCGTGGTAAACGCTGTCAAAATCGATAGAGCTGAACGCCCAAATTTTAGCGATATTTCCCTATTGATATTAGAAAGAATTAATGAAAACCATAACATGTCAAACTTATGACAAGGGAAAATGAAAATATTCCGAATAATGACACACCTTGGTAGTATTTGAATAAACAGTGAAAACGTAAAGTAAACACGTTACCATGTCATATATGGGATTTGTGACATCGGTGATGCCCCATTATTCAGAAAATTTAGATTCATGGATGCAATTCTGTTGTTGAACACCGAATCCTACTTCAACTTGATTCCAGTATTTCCCGCCGGACCCCTGTCGGGGAATATAGAATAGCTGTATGTGTGTTTTGTATGTGTGTACTTGTGGGCGTCAAAACATCTTGTTAGCATGATAACTTTGAATATGTTCAGTCAGTCCACTCAAAATGTTCACAGAAGGTATATTGGGCAAATAGCTCTCACACTACAGATATTTTAAAGCGCAGGTGTGACACTGTCTTGTTGTTGTTGTTGTTGTTGTATCCCTCTCGTGATGGCACTCTCGCTGAAGGCTAATTATCTGGTGTCGAATTATATATTGGTGTATCTGACAACCGATTTGAACATTTATAAACTGGCGTTACTTCACAAATCTACGTTTTCTGCGGCATTTCTTCTCGCCTATGCTTGGCCTATTTCGTTCACTATTGGTCATATGACCATTTGTTCTCTTTTACAGAAAGTAAAGTGGTCTTCAATGCTAAACAAGCATGATTCAGAATATTAGCTACTTTCGGGAAGCTATTGTATTTTATAGAAAATGTTTTCGGGCGATCTCTTTAGCGCCATATTTTTGCTGTATAGCATGTGTTCATGAGCTGCCTACAATTTCGCATGCTAGAGAAAGGTGGGGTTGGGCATTGCTCTCTTAATTAAATTAACCTGGCTAGTGATTTTAATTACTAAGCCCAATTCTACGACTATTAGGGAGTCGACATGAATTTTGATCTCATTCCAGTTAAGTGAAATCGTTGTAGACTTCGGCTTCTCGGTGGTAAGAAATCGTGAGCTTCCTCCTTTTTATCCCCCCGGCATATATGCCCGGGGGATATAGCGATAACCACGGAAGTCTGTGCGTCCGTCTGTCTCTGTCTGATTGTCTGTCTGTCTGACCGTCTGTCTGTCTGTCCGTCCGTTCGTTTTTCCTTGTCAACGCAACTCCTCCTACACGTTTGATTCTGTTGACGCGAAACGTGGTGGATATTATCGGCAAAGTCTGAAGAAGGCATGTGCTCTTCCCGTTGACGGAGGTTATTTCCTTACTGAGTTATTGCCCATTACAATTCAAAATACTGTAGATTAAATGATATGATCTTTTCAACGCAACTCCTCTTACACTTTTGATACGGTTCACCTAATACTTGATGGATATTATCGGCACATCCGGAGATGCGCATGTGCTCATCCCGTTGACGGAGGTTACTTCCTTACCGAGTTATTGCCCTATTCAAAGTACTGTAGATCCGTCCATATTTCTTGTCAACGCAACTCCTACACTTTTGATACGGTTAACACGATACTTGGCGGATATTATCGGCGCAGTCTGAAGATGCGCATGTGCTCTTCCAGTTGACGGAGGATATTTCCTTACTGAGTTATTGCCCTGTACAATTCAAAATACTTTAATGTTCCTTGATATGCTGGTTTTCTGCTTAAGGCGTCACTTGTTGATGTAAAACGCCATGGTATGCTTGTCGCAAGGCTTTTGTAACCCATAAATGAAGAAAATGGCTCAGTCTTTCGCAAAAGCAGCTTCAAATTGCTTTAGGCGAACAACGTGGACACTTGGGAGACTGGGGTCAGACCTCAAAACTTGATTTCTTCCACAAAATGTCTCCCAGACAGATCAACAACGCCACATATTTTGATGAAAAGAGGATGCGACCACAGGTAACTTGTTCCGAAGTCCAATTTAACTCAACATCGACGCCGTCGACGTCTCCTGTCGGCCCCGTATTGACATTTCCAGGTTTCTATTTCAGCATGTTGTTGCTGTTGAGCTCCGGTTTTCTTCTCCAAAGTGAGGTACAAATGTATGACGGTTTAACATGAAGGTGTAAAACGAACAAAAACTGGGGCATTTATTCTCAGGTCGACATATATATGCGATCTTTCTGAAGCGTTAGAGGCGTTAATAACTAGAATTGCAGGTGACAGGCTCGACATTCAATATTCAGCCGTCGTCCACAAGAATTCCTGCGTCAGTTATCGAAATACATTTTTCGTACGACAGTTATCATCAATTTTTAAAAAAAGAAACGAAAATAAAAAAATAAAAAGATCGCTTCCTGCCTGAAAGAAGCGGTCAGCTGTTTTCAATGGTGACAGCAAGATATCATCGTGTTCTTTACATATAAATTCCTTATCAATGACGAGTATTCTCTACCCAAATGTATTTCTATTACCTTTTCTAATGTATCTGTTATCCCTTGATTGTTCATTTGTAGTAAAACACATGATGTTTAAATGACCCCTAGCCTCTGGTTATTGGGGAATTGGACACAAGTTAGAAAAGGCAGCATAAGAGATCTTGCACGCTACAATCGTATTTTGCCGTCAGTGTACGATATTTATCACAGAATGTTTGGATCTTTAAAAGTACAGCCTCGTATGACAAGTTTCTGCAAAAACGGTGACATTGATTATAATCGTCACAATTTGCACTGGATCTAGCAAATACTACGAGGTGAGATATGTATACACCGTGTATACACCTCCTGGAATATTGCTATCCAGAAATGGGTAGTTAACTATGTCAAATTTGCAATCGTCTCTCTTGTCATAGAATCGACGTGACAGAATGCCCTATCCAATCTTGAAAATGTGTAGGTCCAAATATGATGTTGCATCTGGACTAATAGTAGTTTCCTTCAACTTCAGTGAAGGACATCATACGAACGCATGACACGATCATACGTGGAAAGTTCTGCTCGTAGCCATGCGGTAACGGGTGATATCTGAGTGTAATAGGGCGTTTCCCAGATGGTCACATCCGATTGGTCCCGTTAGCTCCGACATCGGCGCAATCACATTCATAAAACGAAGACACACCTCCAGGAAGCGATCGATTGAAACGATCCCTTGGTGGGCCTCGGAGTGCCCCCATCGCAAAATAAAAAGCATATCATTTTCCTGTGAACTGTCGCCAATTTTATTTTTTACAAATATGTTAGGCCGCTTGTAATATGATTTTTCTTAAGGAAAACGAAGAAGCATGCTCCATTAGAGTGAGAAATAAAATAGCTAATTCGCACAACTTCGGTTTGGTCTCCCACAGTCTTGCGCCTCGAGCATGTCGATCGCTTAAGTGAAATTGACACGTCTCATGTCTGAGATTTCCAGGTCAAAGTATTTGAATACGGACAATTTCATTGGCTCGTTTAAATGGAGCGGACATGCGACTTGATGCTTGGGGAAGCTGACATCGGGCGAAATATACGGAGAATGAATTCATTGAGCTAAGGGTAGTGTTAAGTGAAACGTGAAATGCCCTTAGCAAGCTAAGATGGTGAAGGAATTCAGATCATCATATTGATAATCCGGTATACATGCCTGGGAATCTTTTCAGAATCAGAATTAGTAACCTAATCAAAGCAGTGACACGCATATTGCAGACTTTAAAATACTTTTTTGAGTTTTCAAGTATCATCATTACAAAAATAAAACTGTTAATGGCTTTTATCTGTCCTTTAAGCCACACTTGCTTTTGGGGAGCATGTCAAAATTTGGACCGTTCTATTTACTTTTCCGCATAAAAAACAGACCGTGAACGCGGTCCAACTCTCTCAGCCGCACGTCCAAAAACAAAACGACCGGTCCGTATGATCCTTTCTGGACCTCATTTACATCCATATTTACACAGCATTTGTTCTCTTGAATTGAAGGAATCTTGTATAACACACGCGTTAAAAACAATATTGTCTGATACGTAGTATTAGTATATACATTACAAAATCCAATAATTGAAGATTTAATTGATATAGGAGAGTAAAAAAATTATGACTCACATGAAGCACAGGTATCCCCTCACCATTTACAGCAGGCTGCTCGAAATTGGTACAATGGCATCTTGGGTAACTGAGTTGGAACAGACGCTATCAACGATGGGTCATATTGTGGTCTATAGGTTTTCCCCGTCGAAGGAGTATTTGTGCGTGTTTTTTGTAGATACTGTTAAGGATGTCGAGCACTAAAATATGTGATTAAAATATGACTCATCTCCAATATTTTCCAATACACGATCTTTTCTAACTTTCGGTCAATTCTTTCTATGTGCTTAAATGATATTTCGAGAGGATAGAGATTTATACGAAGAACGTTTCTTTTCTTGGACTTTTCTTGATTGATTGTCTGGATGATATTATTATATTATCAACCTAGTGTTTTCATATTGGCCTTGTTATAGGTCCGAGGTCTACCGTATTGGCACGAGGCCGAGGGCCAATACGGCTGACCGAGGACCTATAACCAAGCCAATATGGAAACACTTGGTTAATGACATTTTTATTAAATAACTCGCCAACAACGATTATAATACATGTATCAAGGAATATTTTAGTACAGCGACTCCCCCAAATCAGGATATATATTTCTTCCTTGACAGTAGCCTTATTCCCCACGATTAATGTGGTTACTATGTACCACTATAGTCGGAAAGTAGATTCCCTATAGAGTAACGATAATCGACGGCGATAATTGGAACGGTGAATAGGCCGATCATCTTCAACCTGGGCGGGGTTCTTCAACGTAGAAAACGGCAGTGGAAAAGGTAGCAGCAGATGAAATTTTAATCATACACTATATATCATAAAAGCAATATACTAACTTTATTTGATGAGAACGGTGAGGCAAAATACAACCTTGAAATATGGTGAATTGATCCAAATCCAGTCCCGATTTGGGAATCGAAGACCTATTGAGACCCTAATTTTCAACATCATCGTCCAGGTGGTTCGTTCACATCTAATTTCTACCGTTTCCATCCACACGTGATTCGCTCTTCTAGCTGCAAATATGGTATCATCTTCTGTCATAAAATATCACTGTAGTCATAGCTTCGTTCATCAGTACACTGTTGTAAGTGTTGGATCACTGTTTTGTCGTCTGCGATGTGCTTTGGTACTGAATACCCGTTCAAAATATGAGAATACAGGGACATCATTTGGAGAAGATCATGAATCGAGGATCATTCAGCGTCTATATCGCCATGTTGAAATTCATATTGGTCCGGGCCATATTGGCCCTGTTTTCCCGTATTGGACTGGCTTTCCCGTGTTGGCCCGCCTTCCTCATATTGGCCCGATTTGGTGGCCATATGAAGCAGGCCGATTTCCTTGTATTGTGTTTAGATCATAGATACTTATTTGATAAAATGAAATATAACCCACAAAAAAGACGAGAACTTAAATTACTGACTGTTAACTTAATGACCGGATAGCCGCCTCTTTCTTTTCTCCCTTTCCTATTCTGAATGCGCTGGGTTGCAATGATGAGTCGTGGAGGTTTAATGATCGCCTGAATTGTACCAATTATTATAATTTGATCCTGGGTCATGTGCCAATTGAACGGGACAAACATAAAATTCTACTAATTAAGTGGCCAAACAGTAGGATTGAAAAAACAAAGAATCAATGGTTTTACAAACAAATAAAATAAGGGCAGCCTCAGCCTTTTATTTACCGTACTATGTAACAGTTTCTGACTGTGATCGAGCAATTATGGGTCCAAATTCTTTTATGCCCGAGAGAAACAAATTATGAAATCAACCATTCGTTCTCCATTATTTGATGTACTTTCGAATGCCATTGAGCGTTTAATAACGATTCAACCAAGCGAACCAATATATCCCATTTAGATTTTGTATTTAGCACACTGACATTGATCAAAAGGGAGATCCAACGGAGGTTGAACGGTTAGTTCGTTTGGACGAAGGTTTCCCGAAAGAAATATTCACAATTTTACTTGTGTAGAAGTAAGTGTATTGTGAATGGTTAATTCAACCATATTATGGATACGATCAACGCAGTTAGAAAGCCTATAACCAAGACGTGCCTACCAAACGGAAGATATTGCTTGGTAATGCTCTATAATAAATGGTACTTAACTCTACAGGAAAGCGACAGAAACAAGGACGCAAAAACTCATGTGAGTGTCCAAATAGGTAAAACGTTGATCTTGTGAGATAAGTTCAGCACAGGAGATGAATGTTGTTAAGCATTTTGACCCATCATGTCTATCAAACAGTTTCCAATGGTCTGGGAACAATAGAAAGGTTGATATAGTTGGAGGTCCCGAATACCCAGTTTTATCGTTATATTTTCTGGGAAGTTACGCGATTCCCTCCATCGTTTGTTAAGAGGATTCAAGACAAATCGTGAAATAAAATAATTCTTGTAAGATATTTCGAGAACATGTAGTGTAACCCTCAACATTCAAAATAAATAATACAATTATGAGGTCACCAAGCTTATGGTTCCCCTTATTGTTTACCCGTACTATAATATATGGGGTAAGATAGGATTTCCAAGAAAAGAGCTTGTATTTTTGTAGAAAATGAACATAATTGCTTAGAAGTTGATAGGTCATTTCCTCCAAACTTCAAAATTAGATTTGTCTAACACTCTAGGCATTTTTATAGATATTTATACTTTTCGATCAACAGTCGTTAATTCCCAGTGTCACAAATACTTCAAACACTCCTAGTAGTCGGTATCAACAGGAAAATGGCTTAGCTTCTCCGCTGCAATGATGCAAAATGTCAAACTACTACTGATCGAAATTACAGGACCGAATCGATTAGTGATGCTAACTCGATGTGCAAATGATCCTAATCGGGACTAACCCTAGAAGGGAGTCAATCTGGTGGATAGCATTGTAATAGCGTAATGGAAATTAATGTTCCATAGGTCAGCAAAGGAATGCCCGCTGTTCTTTGAACCGGCCTGTACGTTCATCAAACGTGCACGCGTAGGGAAACTGACCATCTGTTTATTGGGATAGATGGCCACGAAACAAACGTTAATAGGCGAGCGGCCAGACAAAATTTAATCACCCCCAACGTACAAAAAGATGCAACATGGCCATTTTCATTCTTTCTGCTGTTAGGAAGGTATTTCAGCATGTTGTCCTCATATACCTGTGTCCGGTCCCCATGGAAACAGCAATATAAATAATCTCATATAAAGCTTCATGGGTTTTACATTAACATTAACGCGTGGTCGACATACACTATTCTGGAGAAAACGATCGGAAATTCATTTGGATGAATGGACAGCATCTCGTCTGCAAAAGACTGGCTTGTGTTTATTTATATTTTAATGTATGCTTGCTTGAAATTGGTAGTAGCTTTGAAAACGTGGGAAGTATCTCCAACGAAACGTCAGCTCCACAGCAATAAAGAATTTGTTATCCATACAATAGCCTTGTGTAATTATATAATTATGATATGCTCAGAAAACTTTTAGGTTACGCACGTGGAAATTACTTATGGAAGATGGCGGACTACTAAATGTAGACTGCATCTATTCCGCCTCAAAGTACATTAAATTAATGCATATTACTCAAATAACACACTAAGTGACACATGTTAGAATGCGCACATCCATTGCAAATAACCTGTCAAGCGAATAATGTCATTGTGACGCGGGCAAGATAGTCCTTGATCATTATTGTGCACGTGTTACTACTGAAACTCCATGGCACCCATCACATTCCAATTATACGGATTCAATAGACCATGACGTGTGATCCAAGAACCCAAGATCTTGACTGGCAGCCGCCAGAGACCAATATATTTCGTAGAAAAGGGTGATTATATTTCTGTGTCAATCATTGAAACTTTTCCCATTTCTAATGAACGGAAATTCGATGTCTGTGAGTTTCTTGAGCCTCTTCGTATAATCCCGCAAGTGGTTTTTCCAGGCTCTGTTTTCATCAATCTCTCTCGTCAATTGTGGGGACAGCTTTGCAACATCACAGTTTATCATTTCAGCTCGTAAGGGCGAGCGAATAACAGAGAATTAAATTTAATTTCACGAATAAGGCGGGTGTTACATCTAAGCGATAACCTACGAATGTGGTGGGGATATTGAACGGCGTAACCTTACAGCCCCTGTGATCCTGTATAACGTGCTGTGCAGCGATGTACGGAAGAAATTGATATGACGGACAGAAAGGGTCTTACGAAGCTGGTTCTTCTGGATAATTTGTGTGCGTTCTGTTACCTAAGACAACATATTTGTTAAGCTCAAGGTTTTTCCCGGCGTTGATTGTATTTTCAGCCCACAGACATAACTCTCCGCAGATTGCTTCTCAGGTAAATTCGAAATAGTGGTCAAAGGTCAATTGAAAACTATAGACTCGTAGCAAGTTGTCTTCTGTGCATATTTGTTGAAACCACTTTTCTCGACAGTTTAGACGGGCTCAAGTTGAGTCTCTTTGCTAAAACCTTTCACCTGAACCGTCAAATATTAAGTTACGTAATGCTCCCGTCCTCTATGTTTTAGAAGACGCGGAGCAAAAGTAGTTGGAGTTCTCGTGAATACTGACGTTTTTCTTTTACACCAAAGAGCGCAAACTTAACGCATGAACTGTAAACTAAGCATATCGTACAAGAAAATGTAAAAAGTCGATCTAAATTGTTCTCTGTATCTATGACGTCACTGTGACGTCATCAATTGAAATATTGGAAGTTTGTATTTTAAAATAGAGTAGGTGTCATATAGATAGTGGGGAAGGTTTCATGTCTCTACTCGCAAGGGTATCAAAGATTTTCAGGAGGTATGTCAGCGCCTCCAATCAGGATGTGATTCAGCCAAGCTCACCAAAGTGAGATGCACGTATGGTTGTGTGGGAGAATTTGACACTTTAATTTCAAATGATTTCCTGATAATGAGCAGATTCGAACTCCGCACACGCTAATTATTGTAAGAAAACTTGTCACAACCTCGAATCTGGGAATTCGATGGAAACAATTGGTCAAAACATAAAAAAAGATGTTCAAAATACACAATCAACTTTTTATGACATATGCCACATTTGGAATATCTGGTCACGTGGGGTGTAGTTTACATATATCGAAAGAAATTTTGTATACACTGCAACAGTTGAATTTCTATTAGATATAAATTGATTGTTCGTGGTCGCATGTTTTGCTCGGCATAAATAACAAAATTCGAGTTACTCGAACTGGAAAAAATATACAGTGATGCTGTAATGTACAACTTGCAAGACGCGATCAAATGTTTTAGGTTTCTCTGGAAAATAACTAGTGGAATGTTTCTCAACATATCGACTTCCGTTAATTGCTCGCCTTGTTTGACGTGAATGGCATACTCGGAGCGATACTCAGAGCGATTCATCTCTTAGAAACTGTCTGTCTTTATCTAACAATTGAATTAGGTTCGCCTGTTGGTTCTATTCTTTCGTTAGGAAACAAATCATTATGATCTAGACAGAATGCTCTTCTCCAACCCGAGTGTTGCCCGGGTTACTGTCAGAACCTGCTATCAAATATTACGCAGGAGACAATATAATGTACGCAGATATCAGTAGAACTGTTTGTGTAATTTATTTAATATTTGTTATGTAATGTATAGTGTCTCTCATAACTCAGTGCGAGTGGCATCGGCGATATTTTTATGTAATTGTATATGATTTTATCACTATTGCTGATTGTGAGACATAAATAAATAAATATCTATCTATCTGTTGTTTTGAAATAATACAAATACGAAGCTGCGCATCTGAAAACCCCTCGGCTCTGGGCGCCAGCCATTCATAATGTATTCAATTTGAAGCAAGACTTCAGGAACACCAAGCAGTCAAGTGACAAATATACAGATTATGAAAAAATTTGCCATTAGAAATGGCCTCTAAGGTTTATGTCCAATCAGAGAAGTCGGTATTCATTACATAAGTCTGTTGATGCATCGATGATGTATACCAAATTTTGTCATAGAGCATTTGAAAATTATCAGAGATAGAGATCATTAATGATTTCGCATAAATTAAAGATGGCCGCCCATCCTTCCCACCACTCAGAGAAACTGATGTGGTTATTCATTGCAAGTGTCTTGATACATGGATGCTGTATACCAAGTTTCATATAGAACACTGAAATGGTATCAAAGTTATACATCATCAAAGATTTTGCATAAATTAAAGATGGCCACCAAGGTTTCCGCCCAATCAGAAACACCAGAACTGCCATTTATCGTAAGTCTATTGATGCATCGATGATATATGCCAAATTTTACATCGAGCACTCGAACGGTATCAGAGATAGAGATCATTAATGATTTCGCATAAATTAAAGATGGCCGCCCATCCTTCCTGCCACTCAGAGGAACTGATGTGGTTATACATTGCAGGTCTCTTGATACATCGATGCTGTATACCAAGTTTCGTATAGAACACTTGAATGGTATCAAAGATATATATCATTAAAGATTTTGCATAAATTAAAGATGGCCGCCAAGGTTTCCACCGAATCAGGGAAACTGGTTTGGTCATTCCTTTGAAGTTTCTTGATGCATCGATGATCTATACCAAGTTCACACGCGGAACAGCGAAATGGTACCTAAGATACACAAGATTAATGATTTCGCATAAATTAAATATGGCCGCCAAAGTTTCCAACCAATCAGGTCCAGATTCAATAGGATTCTGGGTCATGAGCATATGGATGTGCAGTGCAAGTTTGGTGTGCCTAGGGTAAGTCGTTCTAAAGATATCTTGGTAACGAGAAAGCTATGACGGTTTCGCATAAATTAAAGATGGCCGCCAAAGTTTCCAACCAATCAGGTCGAGATTCAATAGGGGTCTGCGTCACGCGCATACGGGTGTGCACTGCAAGTTTGGTGTGCCTAGGGTAAGTCGTTCTGAAGATATCTTGGTAACGAGAAAGGTGTGACGGACGGACGGACAGACGTACATGACGACGACAATACCCTTCGGCCAAAAAAAGCGTCGCATTATCTGTGGTTTTAAGGCATTCACTTTTTCCGCATTTCAATACATTTCTCAATGGGGACTCGATCAGTAGCTAATTATGATAACGTGTAACAATAAATCACAATTGTGGTACTACAGAAATATAAGAATTACTCTTCCTTCCAATGCATCTGGAGTTCGAATATTTTGAGGGAAATACTTTTATACAATCCACAAACGGCTTATTTATAGTCACAGTAGCTTCGACAAATCTCAATCGAACCGAGACTATTCATTTACTCTAAGATTGCTCACGGTGACAAATTTCATTGTTATTCCGAATTGTGTCTGCAACCATGCATGCATGCGAGAGAGAGAGGGGGGAGAGAGACAGAGAGAGTTAAGTTTTAACATCGCGGTCAGAAATATTTCAGTTATATAGCGACGATCAAACAAAATTATAAGTATTTCAACAAAAAGAAGTCCATAACCCAGCAATCTAGAAGTAATCAACACAACACACCAAAAACATGTAAATACATAAAACTTATACAACAAAGCGATTTCTCTCAACCTCAAATACGGCCTTCCTTCACCCGACTAAAAATATCTTCTAAAGTAGCTGCTTGATAAAAAGAATTTCCTTAAAATCTATACAGTCGATCAGAATATGTTTGACTGTGAGGGGTTCGTGGCATGGAATACACATTGGGGCTGATTCCTTTTTCAGTAAATTTTCGTGAGTTAATCAGGTATGGCCGATTCCACATCGCCTGATCATGGTTTGATCGAAACGTATCTTACATTTTTTTTTGAAACCATGCGTTTGACTTCGTTGCCGTATTTTTGCTCCGGATCACATTGAATCTTCGAACCAGTGGTGACTGCTGGAATAAATGTCCCAAGGTACATAACCCTCAACAATCGAAGGGTCATATTTCCCAACATCTGTATCCGTCCATGGTGGACTGGGTAATATATTACAGCTGGAAATTTACCGGGGAGAATTATCCAATCTTAGCAATACCATACATGCTGGGGACCCGTCGAGGTTTTTCTCTATCCTGTTTGATTTGTAGATGCGAATGCACGCATCAGAGGTAATATTATGGACGAATCTTTAGCTCAGTAAAATTGAAAGACAACCTGTTTATTGAATCTTAAACCTCTTGTTGCCATTATCTCAATTCGTTATTTCGCTTTAATAACTCCTTGAATATCCAACTTCAACTTAGGATTTATTAACCTCAGAAAGAATAGGGTTCCTTTTTCTCCGCGGGTAAGGTACATACAAAGATTGGTACCAATCCATGTCCTGGAACTACAGATATCCCATGAACAGTAAACGTTATCGGAGGTATAGACAGACAGTCAGACAGACGTACGGAACTCGCTATCCTGCGTTTTTCGACCTCTTCCAACCACGGCATATCAAAAGAAGCCGCGTTGTCGGTTAGAGGAAACGGTTCATACTCCATGTAAGAATCACGAGACAATGCATACAAAGCCAAGTCTGGGGACAACAATGTGTCTAAACTTGTGCCTTTTCAGCGACACAAAGACCCAGACAATAGCTTCCTACACGAAGTATCGACCGAGGAAACTAAATATTTTACCTCTCTCTACCATGGTGGTCGATAATTCTGCACATGTAATACATTACATACATATGTTGGATTGCCGGAATTCTTCATTAAATTTCATTCGGCCAACAATACTGTAAGATTCCACAGGATTATATAACCCAACCATTCTGCATTGTTCAGCCGCCTACTTTTGGCTCGACTTCAACCTGCTAACTATAAAGTGCGTGGTCATATCGTGATTTCCGTAAGACGTGATTCTATCATAATTGCTGTCCGTGCTGCGTGGTTCCATCCTGCTCGCCATAAATGTGTTTACTTCTACTCTCCGTGAAACGAGAATCTATCTCGCTTTCCTTGGGGCATGCTTCTATCCTGCCCTGCATAAAGTGTGAATCATTCCCGTTGACTGTAAAGCGTGATGTCATCCTACCATGCATGCATTCACATGGCATCAGATCGCATACCTCCTACGCTATTATATCGACGGTCACGGATGTTGCAAATTCTGACAATGAGGCAAGTTCCAGTAGCCGTATTATTGAAGAGTGATTCTATAATACGCAGTTTGTATCAGTGTAATAAAATATGGCTACCATATTTATAAAATGTTAAAATTTTCAGTGTTTGAAGTGAATGTTTTCCAGATGTCTGTCTTTTCGTCCGGTTCCTTATTTTGTCAGTGCATTTATAGTGCATTTCTTGACAATGTGCATTTCCTGACAATGGATATATATTTTTCTTCGTTCGTAGGGAGAATGAAGGTTCCGGCGACACATACCTCGAGGTACGCTACATAGTCCTCCTTTCACTTCATCTGTCCTTACATCGCTTTTCGCTTCAAGTAAAAATAATGCCCAAAAATAGAAAATACTCCAACTGTAAGATATCGTTTCACTAGTAGCGGTAGTCTTGAGGAATGTTAATCATTTCGCTTGACAGGTTGGTTGTGGTAGAAGAAAAATGAGAAATCTCGAATCTTGGCAATGGGTTGGCCTCAGACTCCTTCACACCGATTGCAACGTTAGTTTAACGCCATGTTTAAACATCTATACGTGCGTTCTCATTTGGGATTTCTATTAGATATAAATTGACTTTCTGTGGTCGCATTTCTTGCTCGGCAGGTAATTTACCTTAAATAACAGAATTCGAGTTACTCGAACTTGGAAAATCTATGCAGTGCTACTGTGTATTGTTCAAATTACAAGACGCGATCAATTGTTGCACATTTCTTTGGGTAATTACAGGAATGTTTTCTTAAACCGCGTTTCCAAACATATCGAAATTCGTAAGTTGTGTGTCTTTTCTACTAGGCAGAGTGATATATCTTATCGACTCTCTCGCACATCTCATAGAAACTGTCTTAGAAATTGTCTTTATCTAACAACAGAATTAGGATGGTTCTTTGTTTCACAGCAGAAAGAAATCATTCTTTTGAAATAAAACAAATGTAGCGGTATCCGTGTCTTTTAGGCATTCGCATTTTCCAGCTTCAATACATTCCTCAGTAGAATTGTGATGAAATAAATATACCGGTATAAGATTATCCATTTCTTTTTAGGAAAGGATATTATTTTTCACAATTTTCTACGCAGCTCAAAACAGAGAAATTTACACTTCGGTCCATCTTTCGATCAGTTTTTTTCAAATCTTTAAACGCACTAAAGACTGCGGAAGGTAATTCCAAATTTTCGCACTGAAGTGACTTAAATGAGTTCTGACCATATGGCGTTTGGCAACCTGGCCTCTTGACACAACAAATAGAAACCAGTGGTGAGTGCTGCAATAAATATCCCAATGTACATAACCTTCAGCAAGTCAGTGGTCATATTCCCAACATTTGATTGATTGGGCAATATATTGCAATTAACAGATTTATTTTTGGGAATATCTCGGGGAGAATTATATAGAACTCATCATTTGGACCTTCAAGACTTGCTCGTAATATAGAAATGACACCCCGACAAGGTAGGCGGCAGTATATTTCATGCATTGAATTCGCCAAGCTTAGCAATACCAATAATAGAGAAGAAAAGCAACTCCGAGTAGGGATGACAATTTCATTCTGTATATTTCGCTATTAGTTATAGCATCTTTAGCAAACCCATACCTCCTGGTGACCTGTCCAGGCTGTTTTTTTTTTTTTTTGGTCTCCAGCCCGATCGATTTGCTGCACTTATCAAATGTTCTTTCGTGAACAAACCTCAAGCTCAGTCAAATTGAAAGTAAAAGGGTGCAATGGATATAGTCCATCTCTTTTCTCCATCTTCTATACGTTATTTCGCTTTAAGAAGTCTTTGTATCCAACTTTAACTCAGATAGCCGGCTTGAAGGTAGAGCACTTTATCGGTATCTTGTAATGTAAGATGGGATCAGCCAAATCGCACAATTAAACATTTAATTGACTCCATGTCGATATACGGTATGGTAATTTAGCAAGCGAAATATCGACATGCATCCTATAGCCTCTGAAATTTGGACGACTACAAGTGCACATAGCGTGACTACCCGCACTGAACCAGTTTTCAGTCATGGTCCGTGTAAAAATGGTAATTTAACCTTCAATTTTCGTTTTTGAGACAGAAATGTAAATTTATGATCAAATTTCACTCTTTTTTATTTTGAGATTACAAATAAACAAAAACTTAAAATTGAAAGTCAAATTCTAGTTTTAATTTTGATGCACGTGACAAAAACTATAAATTTGACTCTCGGAAAATTAGTTTTATCAAGAGGAAGTTGAGTAGTGTATTTATCGTATGGAAGGGGGCATGGGATATTACAAGTGAAGTTCTATAAGGTCGATATATGGTTGAAGTCAGCATTGCCGCAACGTCTCAAACACAGTAGTTCGTGCAATCAGTTTTATTGACTGAAGCTTTATATTCTCGTCCACTGGGTTGACTTATTTGAATTATTGCAAAAGATACACATTAACATATACCCTACCTCTTTTCCTGATTTTCGAAAAACTCCATGTCTACAAAGAAAAGTGAGGCTTTGACGTTAATTCATAAAGTAGACCAGGCTTTTATAAACGACGACGGATTTATAGAATGTCAAATCTGACACGGTAACTCATTAGTAGTAGATACTCCATGAACCTTCCTATCAGTTTCCCCTGGGCAGGAAAACCCTCGCTGTGAAAAACATTCGATATATCCACAAGCCTACACACGTTCTAGATTTAACGACTGACCACGTCATTGTCTCTAATTTTCGTGTAAGCATCCCCAGCCCTCTGGTACAGACACCCTTATTAAACAAAATACATACAAATCATCCTATGGAAATGTCCGTATTTCCGGTTATACCTTCTCGTTAGAATCATAGACGAATCATCACAATAACTATGTCCAGTTGGGAACAATATTTGAATACCCAAGCTTTCATCTGTAGACAACAGACAATACACTTTGGAACGACTTCTCTAACCCCGGGAGGTAACAGTCGACATGATATTCCAATTAGTTTTGCATATTACTAGTTCATTATTTTGTCGCCATCCTCGTGTGTAACTTCGATACAGAATTTCTTGGAAAATACAGGATACTTTCCTGAATGCTTCTAAACAAGGACTTGGGGGAAACATGTATTTGAAATTCTGGGCGGTTTGTATCTCTGAAACTGAATGATTTCACTGCACCACCATGAAGATACATTAGGTTTGCTCTCCAGCATAAACAATAGGCGGTGTACCGTTAACGATAGCATACGATACGTCCTCCTCGACGAATATTGCGGGCAACAATCGTATGTGACACTTGAGTTGTCAATTTCGTACTTATTATTTATGATCACTGTAATCGCAGATGTGACTGTAAACATGTACCTCAACAGGCATATCGCGTATCCTGGCTTAGGTTCCAGGGCGAACCTTGTTATACTCCTGGCGGTGAAAATTCTGAAATGCAATACGTTGTTATCGCCTATTAACGTAGTCAAGGTTCTCTTCGATGAAATATGAACATGATCGATGAATCTACACAACTGACCACGTATATTCATTACTTGAGCTCGAACGCCAATGGTCAGGTCGTTCTGTGGTCGTTTATCATAGTTATTAACAAGGTAGCATGTCAAGTTTCTAGTCCTAGACCAGATACATTTCCACGTATTATATGAGATATCTGATGTCTGTTTTTTTTTATTTTGTTAAACAGGATATAACGTCGGAGTTGAGAGGATGAGGCAAAATTATAGTTCCCTGACAATAATTTTGTCAACAGTTTTGCGATCGAGACGACTTTGGTCGGTTGTAACGTGTTGGATGCTGTTACCATGGTAAACACTGGAGAGAGAGACTGGAATCCGCTCTAGAGACATAGCCCGTGTCATTGGACCACGACTAATCGCAAAGAACGTCCAATAGACTTCACATTGATCAGTGATCTGCCTGCTTTTGATCGCTCGGCTTGCCAAAGCTTTTCACGCGCCTGGCGTTGAATGACCGTATCGCATAAGGAAGAATTTATTATCGCAGTTTCACCGCCCATTTTCGCCTAGATGGAATACAATGGAATAGCACCGTTTCAGAAGGTGAGTGATTACGTGTGTTTGGCGAACCAAACTCCCCTCTCTAGTTAAGAGGAATACATATTTATATACCCTGACAACCGCCAGCGAGTAAGTTGGCGATCGAAGAAATCTATTGGAAGATGTACGTAGAAACGTTTGGAAATCACTCGGAGGGTGTGGAGTTTAAGAGATTTTACCTTAACGCCCGATTTGTTACCGGACTGGTGCTCTATCCTGCGGCCTGTTTGATCGGTCTGGCGGGGAACACCCTCAGTATCGTCGTAATGAGTCAACGGCAGATGAAATCATCAACAAACGTTTACCTGATGGCATTAGCCATCTCCGATTTGATTAAGGTGATCAGTGATTTTATTTACTTCATGGTGATCCTTCTACTTGAGGTCAATTGGCCCGTTGGAAACAGGGCTTATGGCTTCCTCTATCCCTACATGCACTATATTTTCAACGGCTCGCTCTGTATATCCGCCTGGTTAGTAGTTTCAGTGGCCGTAGAGAGGTACGTGTATGTCTGTCATCCCACCAAAGTGAAAGCCTTCTGCACCATTCCTCGCGCCAGGACAGTGTCCACTTCCGTGTTTGTGATAATGAGTCTACTGACTATACCCTACGCTATGCGCTACAGAACGGTGGAAAGCTTCGACAACGACAGAGGAAATTATGTGTATGAAGTCAATTTAACGACTTTATGGAAAAATCAAACATTTTCCACCACGTATATATGGGTGCATAATTTTCTACGTTCCATCATTCCTCTGATTGTTCTGATAATCCTGAACACTTGTATAATATACGGATTAAGGCGGTGTCGCCTCACCAGAAAGCGGACATCAAGTCGTCATAGAGTTACCATCATGCTCGTGTTCATCATCGTTGTGTTTTTGGTGTGTATTACGCCTGACGCAATCATGTCGACGTTTTTCGGGTTTGGATATTACGAAGAGAGTTTTCTGGCGAGGGGAATTCGTGAAATAACGGATTTCTTACTGCTATTTAATGCTGCAACTAATTTTGTGCTTTATTGTATATTCAACACGATATTTTGGTGCAATTTCAAGGCCTTGTTCCTAAACCCGTGTAAGCGGAAAAAGCGAACTATGCAGTTTGAAGACTCGGCCTACCGGAAGATGTCCTACACCGGTAGGGGCTCTGTGTGTACAAACCGTAAGTGCTCTAAAAATGGAGATCCAGTGTGAATATTCCAGGATTTATTTTGGTGTTTACAAATGAGTGATCATGTTATTCAATTGCCTTCCTATGTCGGGTGACCAATGTTCGACAAGCCAATTGTTATAATTCAACATTTTGTTCTGTCCCAGAGCAAGGATTTATTCACCATGAGCTATAGTCACATTAGGAATGAAGACACGAATTATCGCTGATATATCAAGCTCAACGAAAGCGAACTCCGATCACCAAACGAATGTAATTTATACTTCTATTTCTTCCTTTTCAAGTTGAGATACCATGATACAAAATATAACATGTTTCCAAAATCTTTCCACGTCTGCTGATAACTGACGAGTTCACAGTGCGATAGTACAGCAACCTCAGCTGTAATGCGAGTAATGATCGAAACGACAAAATAACTGGTTCAAAATAGGCAGATCAATCAACTGGGCAGCTTTCACTTTCAGTATGTGAGGCTTTACTTCATGTTATGAATGAGAACAATGGGGAATTTTAACGACATAGAAAAGTAAGAAAATTCTACGAGCACTTGATTAACAGTCCCTTTGGCTCGAAAGACTTTCTCCAAGACAGTGCCGTGCTATAAAAGCCATAAGACTGGTTCGGTCACACGGAATACGAACTTGAGCATGTCAGCATTACTTATTAACGTATGTCTTGATGCGGATCTACTTTACACAGCGACCTTCTTGTCAGCACAACGACCTCATTTTCCACCAATCTTGTTATCTTGTGTTAAATTTCCCAAATATATCTCCGCTCTACGTCTCTGTGAACGCGGAAACGATGCATGTAAGCGATGGCGTCAGTGCAGTATCTCTTTTCATATGTAATATATTATATAATATTGATTATCAATAGTACTCGACCATCATTACCTGGTCATATGGTCTGATGCGTGGATTTAATCATGGTTGAATATTCCTGGTGTGTCGCATACGCGTACACCGTATGGTTGGATCTGTCTAATATAGTTCCCGTAACCACAAACCTTCGCTTTTCAAAGAGATTACTGATACCTGACACTCACACGGCAGACGAACTTACGTGTCGTAACCGATGCTTAAACGTGGGGAAGGTTGGGGCGGGGGGTGTTGGTGATAAGAAGTTTTGAAAACACAATTTTGATTACAAAAAGCTGACGTGCTCATTCAAATTCGGGCGCCATTTTATCAGATTTCTTTGTTCGGCCTCAGTAGCAGTTTATGACGTATCTTCAAATATGTCTACCTCGTTAGAAGGTGGACAATTTCCAGGATGATAATATGACTAGAAGCACAGGAGATGTTAATATATCCATTAAGACTTTTCACGTGTACATGAAGTTGCTGCTTATCGTTTTTGTATATAAAATTGTCAAAGTTTACGCCTTGTGTAAGGCATTTGCTTTATATTGGTGGAGAAAAAACGATATTCGACATCTAAGGCATAAACCTGCTACATAACGTTTCTTTATCTGCTCAAAGAGTAATAGAAATATCCTTACTTGTTAAAATGTTTGGAAAGCACAGCAATATGTGGATGTTATATTAACGGTTCATGAGGCAGGAGATAGGAAGGATGTATATCCAGATGGATATCGACAAGTATGCACGGGCGCCCTCATTTTTGTATATAAGTATATATTATTTGTTTCGGGATGGATCACAAATCACCTAGAATGTCATGAATTCTGATAATTGTGCTGTTAAACATGAGTCATCGTTAATTATTTCGATGGAATGGATCCCTAAATGCAACAAATTATTCGGATCGGAATATTGGTTTGTCATCAAACGTCCCCTTTTCAGAAATTCAGGTCTCGCCCATGGATTTCGGAAGCATGTATTTCATTCAAATCTCCACAAGGACAACCACATAAGATTGACAGAACACTGGCCCTGCCAATCTACTTCTAATCTCAGATTTATCTGTTTATAATAAATATTCTGTTGTTAATAAATCTTGTTATATCAATATACATCAGTCATTCTTCAAAGTTTACTGTGTGAATGTGGGCGCTAAATCGAACATTCGTTACCTAACCGTCCTCATGACCAAGGGTGTTTCATTGTAGCCCTAAACATTTGTGATGGTGGCGATATGGCATTTGTGGCAGTGGAGACCCTCAGTGCAGGACACAATGTAACAACGATGAATACGTTACCAGAAAAGTGAGAGGAATTGCGATGGAGAAGGCAAGGGTTATCATCCGCGGATGGATTGTGTTTTAAAATGCCGCCACGCTCGTGTCCTCTGAGAAGATACAAAACGTGGTGTCCGGACATTTCGGTACACGAACTTTCTGCTAACTACATTTCGTCAGGCGACATTTCGGGCCTCGACATTTCGTCAGTAAAATAATTCTCATCATATTTTAAAAAATCACACAGACTTGTGGTCGTGAAACAGGAACATATCAGCACATCAGTGATATTCACCTATATTTTCGGGTCACCAGTATAGTTCGAATTTAAGATACTAAATTAGATAGAACAAGCGAATTTTCATGTTCACAATGGATGATTTATACACGTACACATATAATCATGTACACGGCATTCAAATTTTATTCATAAATTCTACAATTGAAATTGAATTTAAGATATGACAAAGAAAATTGTCATGTTTACATGTGGGTGAACCATATGTGAATATTCTTGAAGACATTCCTCAAAGGCAAAATGGAATGCAGCTGCAGTGTCGATCCGGAAGTACAACAAAAAAGTACTGTATCCAGGGCCATTAGACATTTGTTCGTTTCCTGCCAATTTTGTGCTTACCTCAGAGTGCTTTCGTGTGTCCTGAAAACTTTTTTATTTATTCCAAAATAACACCATTAAAATCATTGTCTTGTGGGTTTTTTTTCAAATTTCAGATGGGAAATGCATTCCATTTTGCCACTGAGGATTAAGTTGAGAAATATATACACATCCATGAGTAATAAATCACCCAAATGAAAAGATGAAAATTGTTTGTTCTATCTATTTTACTATCTTAACTTCAATTTCAAATGTAGAATTAATGAATATTTGACCGCCGTGTATATGTATGTATGTGTACATCTATACATTTGTAAATAATAAATCACAAAATCTTGTTCATTCTATCTATTTTAGTATCTCAAATTCCATTATAATTTAGAAATAGATTGATCTGATTATCCAAAAAGAGGTCACTCTGACGGATTTTCAATAGGCTTCTGTTTCAGGACCACATGCGTGGGTGTTGTAAGTTTGGCGTACCTATGCATATTCAGTCTTGAGACACATGTGTGTCGTGATCGTCCATTTGGCCGAATCACTCGAGTCACTGTCATTAATTACAAGACATATAAGGGAAGTGGGAAGAGGTGCCGACATACCGACAGAGCCACATGACTTCACAGTAGTCTTCTGGTTAACCTTTTCTAAAGCACATACCAAGAATCTTGAATTAAGTCGCTTGAAACACGTGTTGCTCGACAACAATGTTGCCCAGCACTGTGAATGATAACGCTTGAGTCTTCGATTTATTTATAATTATAAATCGAGCTGGTAAAACGATACATCGCGAAATCGGATAATGCGAAGTTTCGTGCGATACCGAACACCGCGAGCGAGACCCGGATTCAAAAGGTCTTTTTTCACGATATAATGTTTTATTTCTATTTTTCTGGTACATGTGATTAATCCAAATAATATGCGACAGAATCAGGTCTTACACATCGAAAATGTGGTGAACGTAACGAAACAAACACTCACGCGCAGAGTTCCTTTGTGGCCATACGTAATATTACTCGGGTGAAGTGCAATTCAGCCAAATCAGATATGATTACCATGGATACGTATAACTTATCAAGGAATTTGAACAAAGGAAATCACTATGGAATAAAACATAAAGTGTATTATGGCGCGGTGGGGGAGCTCTACTCTTATATTATTAATTACTTCTTCAATGGAATAAATGCCATGTATACTCTTGTGATAATAGATCCTGGTGTGCCAAAATAAGCATTCGGGTAATATATAAATGCCCATCGTTAGTTGTGTGGAGATAAAATTATGAAGGAATGTCTTTATCAATTAAACAAAAGACATCAAGGGTAGTGGAAAACGAAGACGGGATTATGACAAGAAGTCATTTGATCCCACAGGCAAATATTCTGACTGCATATTTCTGATAATTCAAAACTGATTATTGTGATGATTGTATCCCAGCCACGCTTTTACTGTAATAGTTGATGATAATTTGATTTATCCTTGACCACACGAAGATGAACCTCAGCAATTTAGATCACTAAGTAAGCTTCTAAATGGCAATGCAAAATATTCAAGATGTTCGCTCTGGTGACTTCATCGTGACGCAATTTCTTCAAGACAATGCATTTGTTGTTGTGTCCATATTTTTACTGCTTTTTCATTATACAGTTTTCTCCGTAGAAATGTGGAATAAATTAGAAATGAATTATGTGATATGAAACAAAATACTCTTTGGCGTTTTAGTGGTATTATTTTTCTCTATACAGCAGAATGCTGCCCATTTCTTTCTAGAATTGAATTAGGGTACATGTAGATCCAAATACCTTGACATAAACAATAGCAAGGTCAAATATCAACAGAAAAGATAAGTTAATATATATCTTACTGATCCATTCTTAGAAACAAAATTGTACAGTTCTACATCTGGAGTTGTATAAATGCATGGCCCATAAATGAAACCAATTATATACCACATGACCTTCAGATTCCGAGATATCTTGCCTGGTATGGAGCGAGGAGATCGGTCCCTTTAACGACCTTATTCTTGTTGCTTTTGAAACGAAAAAACATTGAGGGCTTACATTTTATACTGTCTAGTTCATATAACGTTGTAGTCATTTTGAGCCTATTTATGAAAACCTCAGAGTGGGACATCAAGTGTAATTTCAAGATGGCGCCCATGTGTTGAAAAAACATAACATGGTCAGTTTTTCTCCTGAATTGTTTGCCCTTCTAGCGCAAAATGCCACAAAGTATTTTATTTCATCCCAAATAATTATTTCCCTATTTATTTCACAGTGTATGAGGAGAAAATTCCGAAAACCCACCCAAACAATCAGTTAAGAAATGATTTGCACTGTGACGTCACTAGAGCGACCATCTTGAATAGCTTTACATTTACAGCTAAAACTTGACTCAGAGAGTATAGATATAGTGTGACAAATTTTATATTCCCTAGAGTATTGATGAAATTATTCACATTCCTAGCAAATTTGCATCTGGTTGCTGGACTAGCACAGTGTAATGGCGGTCGAACAGTTCCTATTTTTTAAGTTGTGCATCCTCGTAATAACCGCTATACTTGTTTACTTTCCTCTTGCTAATCTCCGGCAAGTATATCCTGGATAGAATGCAGCAATTAGTTGATCAAACGCATCAAGTTGTTGAATACTCTGCTTCCAAGAGAAATTTTTATGGTTGTTCTCTGTAAACCACACTCAGGTGGGCTTATCGCGACTCGATATCTTACGTATAAGCTTCAGGATATTCGGCTAGAACATTGCAAGGGTTCTCTCTGTATGATAACATTTGCATACATGTATTTGCACTGAAAACGAATTATTTCTCGGTATATCAACGAAATTATATATACTATGTTTTTGCTGGTTCAGACAGGATGATCCAATCCACTTGAAGACAGCTGGGCTTGCTGAAGACGAAATATATAAGCAAAAAAAAATTGCCAATAAAACTCATAGAATACAATCTTCCTCCAGATAATTGAAGAGGGAATTGCATGGGCGAAGTGTATCCATCTTGCAAAAAAAAATGTTAAACATGCCAAGCTTGGCTGGTTGATTTTAGCGCTTGATAGCTCTTTATCCCAAAGGATCGTCAGTCCACTTTTCGAATCAGACCCAGGGGGGGATAGCTTCCATAACTAAGGCATATAATGTGCCCAGAATATAGTTACTCGCCCAAAACCTCTAGATGGACCGAAACATTACAAATTTATTTTTATGTAGAAAAAAATGGATGTTTATTTTGTGCCACCAATTTACGTAGTTTACCAAAAAGAACCATTCCGATTTCTTTCACTTTCGATGTCTCTTGCTCAATAAACCAGAGTATGCGATAAATATACCCCGAATTCAAAAATAAACAACATACTATTTAATGAGATAACGGGGTATTTGGAATTTAAAATATTTCTTATGGTTGAAGCGTTTGTTACACGTCTCAAACATTCTGTTATTTTTCCATTACAAGCGTCTAGTCCGTCATTCATAATCCAGCCGTCGTCCATTAGAGAATATCCGCGTCCATAATCCAAAGACCTATTCCATTTCCATACAACAGTATTAGCACCAAATTCAAAAAGACAAAAGTATACATAAACATAGGCTTGTTTCCTGCAAGAGAGAAGCGGTCAACAGTTTTCAATGATGCTGGCAAGACATCATGATGTTCCAAAAAAATCAAATCCGTATCGCTGATCAGTATTCTTAATCCATAATATTCGTTGTAAAGTCGTCATCTAAAGAATGATGTATCTCAGTCACGCTTTGATTGTGACTGTTCATACGAGTACCATGAGGATCTTGAAGTACATGGGTTCATACGGCCCCTAGCCCCGGGTTAAGCGAAATTAGACACACGTTACGAAACGTAACGCCATAGATCTTGTACGCTACGTTCGTATTTTGCTATCAGCATGCGATATGTATCGCCAAATTTGAGAAACTTTGAGTGGAGGCGCTTGGTGGTGCAGACCTGTTTTATAAGTTTCTGCAACAATGTTTTGTGACGTTGATTAAAATCGTCACATTTAACACAGGATCTAGCAAATGCTACTAGGCGTGATATGTATACGCCATATGCAGGTCCCACTGGAATATTACTGTCCAGAAAGGGATAGTTTACGATGTCGAAATTGTAATCATCTCTTTGTCATAAAGTCGACGAGAGAGAATGCCCGCTTCATTTTTATAGAGATAGAGATCTAAATAAGATGTGCCTGTAGGGCTATCTGTAGTTTCCTTCAAATCCAGTGAAGGTGGATATATATCCTTCACTGCGTCATTTATATAGCGATTATTCACAGCGAGAAGATCGTCTATACAGCGTTTGGTGAATGAGAAGGAACGGGCTTTGAATGGATCGGTTTTTGAAAGCGCCTGCATATAGTCATATTCATAAGAGAACAGATGCAGGTCAGCCAACAGGGGTGCACAATTAGTACCCATTGGAATACCTATATGCTGCTGATATATTGTGTTGCCAAATTTCACATAGATATTTTTAATGAGAAATTCAAGCAACTCTATAAACAAAGAAACATCCCATGAATGATATCTCTTGTATGTAGTCGAGCTAAAGAACGCTTTATGGCTTCCGACATTAATATATCTACGATCAGTTTTCTTGAACACAGATACTATTAATGAACTTAGACGGTCAATAAGGTCCTGATGAGGGATTGTAGTATAGAGAGTCGAGAAATCCCATGTGGATACATGTCTGTACGGTATGTGACCTTTAGCATCAAGTTCTTCCGTAAGACATTTTGAGTTTTTCAATATCCACATACATTCAACGCCAGAGTTCTTGAAAATAGTGGCAATAAGCAGATTCCAATAAAAGACCTTAGACTTCATCGATTTGTATTTTGTTAAACATAGTAATAGTTTTTCTGTGTGATTACGACCTGAATTAGGCTTCTTTGGGCTTAATTTCGTATTAATGTACTGACCGACTGACTACAAATAATCAAAGCCACTGTTACAAATGATAGCAACAAAATGTCCTTCCGAAAGAGTTCGCCAATATTCTATAAATCTGAAGCAAACTGAAGCATACTTATGTTTAATCTTCGACCGAATGAGCTCCTGAAAATATATCGGTCTTTGCTGACAAATATATCCAAGGCAACTAGGGTCAAAGTATAAGGTGAGAGAATGTTAATGTAGTCAAGGCTGCTGTATCTGTAGTTAAGGCTGCTGTAGCTGTAGTTAAAGCTGTTGTACCTGTAATTAAATTACAAGTGTCTGGTCCGTCATTC